>JAQJVL010003812.1:0-54348 GCA_035578905.1 Stictocephala bisonia
AAATTGCCCCGAGAAGTAGAGAGGGCAGTGAGGTGCAGAGCTCGCTCAATCACATGGTCCCCAGGCCAGGCTCGCAGTGGTAGAATGGTAGACCATCCCCGGACGGCAGGCCGAGGGCAGAAACGTCCTACTCAAGGACCCTGGACTGCAAGGTCAAACACAGCCATTAAACACAGTCCAGCCATCACAACAAAATATTACACATAACCACTAAATATAAGGGTGCATGATTTAACAAAACTGGACATGAAGAGCAAACAAGACAGTGAAAGATTAACTTTAGGCTATGAATAATTATGTTGGCAAACTCAGATTTAAAACCAAATTACAAATTTAACAAATTATAAAAGACGTAATTACGTATATGGAACTGAAAATGACAAACTGAAAACTAGGCTATGGATACATGAGCAATAGGTTATAACATGAAAATCAAAGGGTACAGCTAGGCTAGGTTATTGGCAAAGAACAAAAAATATGGTAAATCGGTAACTACAACTGTAAAAAGGCTCAATAAACATTATACAGAACTACTATTGACAATAAAGGCAGATATAAAAAGCATTAACGGTGAAAGTAACCTGGAGCACATGGCTCAAACCTAGGTTAACAAAACTAGACAAAGAACACAAAATTTAACAAAACTCTGAAAACACAAGCAAGAACGATTAATATTATTGAAACAAAAGTATTTTCACCAAAAGGGTGATTAGATATTAAAACTTACAGAATGAACACTTACGTTTTAGGAGCTCTAGCCTGGCATGGTAAGGAGGTACGGCCGAGTAGAACTCTACTAGAACAATCTAGACTGATGGCCAACCTGACAACCTGCTGGAACACGGAACGAACGGAACTGGGCCAACGGCCACCTAAGTACGCGAAACGCAGGCCTGAGCGAATCTCAGGCAGCCCGGCAGACCACGATAAAAAAAAAATGTACCGGTCTAAAGACCCGGTACACTTGCTTAATCTATTAGCCACTCCTCCTCGTTCACCAGGGTATGATGTAATTTGGTCATACCCACAGTATGATAAATATTAGGAATATGTACATCACTTGTTTAATCTATTAGCCACTCCTCCTCGTTCACCACGGTATGATGTAATTTGGTCATACCCAAAGTATGATAAATATTAGGAATATGTAGATCACTTGTTTAATCTATTAGCCACCCCTCCTCGTTCACCACGGTATGATGTAATTTGGTCATACCCACAGTATGATAAATATTAGGAATATGTACATCACTTGTTTAATCTATTAGCCATCCCTCCTCGTTCACCACGGTATGATGTAATTTGGTCATACCCAAAGTATGATAAATATTAGGAATATGTACATCACTTATTTAATCTATTAGCCATCCCTCCTCGTTCACCACGGTATGATGTAATTTGGTCATAGCCAAAGTATGATAAATATTAGGAATATGTACATCACTTGTTTAATCTATTAGCCACTCCTCCTCGTTCACCACGGTATGATGTAATTTGGTCTTAGCCAAAGTATGATAAATATTAGGAATATGTACATCACTTGTTTAATCTATTAGCCACCCCTCCTCGTTCACCAGGGTATGATGTAATGTGGTCATACCCAAAGTATGATAAATATTAGGAATATGTAGATCACTTGTTTAATCTATTAGCCACCTCTCCTCGTTCACCAGGGTATGATGTAATGTGGTCATACCCAAAGTATAATAAATATTAGGAATATGTACATCACTTGTTTAATCTATTAGCCACTCCTCCTCGTTCACCAGGGTATGATGTAATTTGGTCATACCCACAGTATGATAAATATTAGGAATATGTACATCACTTGTTTAATCTATTAGCCACTCCTCCTCGTTCACCAGGGTATGATGTAATTTGGTCATACCCAAAGTATGATAAATATTAGGAATATGTACATCACTTGTTTAATCTATTAGCCACCCCTCCTAGTTCACCACAGTATGATGTAATGTGGTCATACCCAAAGTATGATAAATATTAGGAATATGTACATCACTTGTTTATTCTATTAGCCACCCCTTCTAGTTCACCACGGTATGATGTAATGTGGTCATACCCAAAGTATGATAAATATTAGGAATATATACATCTCTTGTTTAATCTATTAGCCAACCCTCCTAGTTCACCACGGTATGATGTAAAGTGGTCATACCTAAAGTATGATAAATATTAGGAATATGTACATCACTTGTTTAATCTATTAGCCACTCCTCCTAGTTCACCACGGTATGATGTAATTTGGTCATACCTAAAGTATGATAAATATTAGGAATATGTACATCACTTGTTTAATCTATTAGCCACCCCTCCTCGTTCACCAAGGTATGATGTAATTTGGTCATACCCAAAGTACGATAAATATTAGGAATATGTACATCACTTGTTTAATCTATTAGCCACCCCTCCTCGTTCACCACGGTATGATGAAATTTGGTCATACCCAAAGTATGATAAATATTAGGAATATGTACATCACTTGTTTAATCTATTAGCCACCCCTCCTCGTTCACCAGAGTATGATGTAATGTGGTCATACCCACAGTATGATAAATATTAGGAATATGTACATCAGTTGTTTAATCTATTAGCCATCCCTCCTCGTTCACCACGGTATGATGTAATTTGTTCATAGCCAAAGTATGATAAATATTAGGAATATGTACATCACTTGTTTAATCTATTAGCCATCCCTCCTCGTTCACCACGGTATGATGTAATTTGGTCATACCCAAAGTATGATAAATATTAGGAATATGTACATCACTTATTTAATCTATTAGCCATCCCTCCTCGTTCACCACGGGATGATGTAATTTGGTCATAGCCAAAGTATGATAAATATTAGGAATATGTACATCACTTGTTTAATCTATTAGCCATCCCTCCTCGTTCACCACGGTATGATGTAATTTGGTCATACCCAAAGTATGATAAATATTAGGAATATATACATCAATTATTTAATCTATTAGCCATCCCTCCTCGTTCACCACGGTATGATGTAATTTGGTAATAGCCAAAGTATGATAAATATTAGGAATATGTACATCACTTGTTTAATCTATTAGCCACTCCTCCTCGTTCACCACGGTATGATGTAATTTGGTCTTAGCCAAAGTATGATAAATATTAGGAATATGTACATCACTTGTTTAATCTATTAGCCACCCCTCCTCGTTCACCAGGGTATGATGTAATGTGGTCATACCCAAAGTATGATAAATATTAGGAATATGTAGATCACTTGTTTAATCTATTAGCCACCTCTCCTCGTTCACCAGGGTAAGATGTAATGTGGTCATACCCAAAGTATAATAAATATTAGGAATATGTACATCACTTGTTTAATCTATTAGCCACTCCTCCTCGTTCACCAGGGTATGATGTAATTTGGTCATACCCACAGTATGATAAATATTAGGAATATGTACATCACTTGTTTAATCTATTAGCCACTCCTCCTCGTTCACCAGGGTATGATGTAATTTGGTCATACCCAAAGTATGATAAATATTAGGAATATGTACATCACTTGTTTAATCTATTAGCCACCCCTCCTAGTTCACCACGGTATGATGTAATGTGGTTATACCCAAAGTATGATAAATATTAGGAATATGTACATCACTTGTTTATTCTATTAGCCACCCCTCCTAGTTCACCACGGTATAATGTAATGTGGTCATACCCAAAGTATGATAAATATTAGGAATATATACATCTCTTGTTTAATCTATTAGCCAACCCTCCTAGTTCACCACGATATGATGTAAAGTGGTCATACCTAAAGTATGATAAATATTAGGAATATGTACATCACTTGTTTAATCTATTAGCCACTCCTCCTAGTTCACCACGGTATGATGTAATTTGGTCATACCTAAAGTATGATAAATATTAGGAATATGTACATCACTTGTTTAATCTATTAGCCACCCCTCCTCGTTCACCAAGGTATGATGTAATTTGGTCATACCCAAAGTATGATAAATATTAGGAATATGTACATCACTTGTTTAATTTATTAGCCACCCCTCCTCGTTCACCACGGTATGATGAAATTTGGTCATACCCAAAGTATGATAAATATTAGGAATATGTACATCACTTGTTTAATCTATTAGCCACCCCTCCTCGTTCACCAGAGTATGATGTAATGTGGTCATACCCACAGTATGATAAATATTAGGAATATGTACATCAGTTGTTTAATCTATTAGCCATCCCTTCTCGTTCACCACGGTATGATGTAATTTGTTCATAGCCAAAGTATGATAAATATTAGGAATATGTACATCACTTGTTTAATCTATTAGCCATCCCTCCTCGTTCACCACGGTATGATGTAATTTGGTCAAACCCAAAGTATGATAAATATTAGGAATATGTACATCACTTATTTAATCTATTAGCCATCCCTCCTCGTTCACCACGGGATGATGTAATTTGGTCATAGCCAAAGTATGATAAATATTAGGAATATGTACATCACTTGTTTAATCTATTAGCCACTCCTCCTCGTTCACCACGGTATGATGTAATTTGGTCATAGCCAAAGTATGATAAATATTAGGAATATGTACATCACTTGTTTAATCTATTAGCCACCCCTCCTCGTTCACCAGGGTATGATGTAATGTGGTCATACCCAAAGTATGATAAATATTAGGAATATATAGATCACTTGTTTAATCTATTAGCCACCTCTCCTCGTTCACCAGGGTATGATGTAAAGTGGTCATACCCTAAGTATGATAAATATTAAGAATATTTACATCACTTGTTCAATCTATTAGCCACTCCTCCTCGTTTACCAGGGTATGATTTAATTTGGTCATACCCACAGTATGATAAATATTAGGAATATGTACATCACTTGTTTAATCTATTAGCCACTCCTCCTCGTTCACCAGGGTATGATGTAATTTGGTCATACCCAAAGTATGATAAATATTAGGAATATGTACATCACTTGTTTAATCTATTAGCCACCCCTCCTCGTTCACCACGGTATGATGTAATGTGGTCATACCCAAAGTATGATAAATATTAGGAATATGTACATCACTTGTTTAATCTATTAGCCACCCCTCCTAGTTCACCACGGTATGATGTAATTTGGTCATACCCAAAGTATGATAAATATTAGGAATATGTACATCACTTGTTTAATCTATTAGCCACCCCTCCTAGTTCACCACGGTATGATGTAATGTGGTCATACCCAAAGTATGATAAATATTAGGAATATGTACATCACTTGTTTAATCTATTAGCCACCCCTCCTAGTTCACCACGGTATGATGTAATGTGGTCATACCCAAAGTATGATAAATATTAGGAATATGTACATCACTTGTTTAATCTATTAGCCAACCCTCCTAGTTCACCACGATATGATGTAAAGTGGTCATACCCTAAAGTATGATAAATATTAGGAATATGTACATCACTTGTTTAATCTATTAGCCACCCCTCCTCGTTCACCACCGTATGATGTAATTTGGTCATACCCAAAGTATGATAAATATTAGGAATATGTAGATCACTTTTTTAATCTATGTTGTGTTATTTTACAATTATTAATTAAAAGAAAGGATTTACATGTTCTTAAGATATATCTTCAGCTGTGTAATAATATTAGTTAGTGAGGTCCGCAACTGCATGATAATACTAATACTAATACTAATAGGATACAGCATATAACAACAATTGACATTTCGTGAGTACCAGCTATTTGATTCTTAAAACAAAATTTTTATAGTACTTTTAAAGATAGATTTTGTACAATAAGTACCTATGCGAACCTTAGACACAGCATGTGGTAAACTATTCCTGTCATGAAAATCTATAATTAACCAAGAGCAAAGTATTATTTCGTCAAAATCTTTTTCATTAAAATTTATACTTAACATTGTTGATCTTAAATATAAATCAAGGCTATTCCCACTGGTTTCATTCCATACAGAGAACAATTAAAATCCCTGCCACTCTAACAAACAAGGCTCTTTCATGAAGTGTCTCACTTTAAGCAGTTATTAGCTATCGACCTGCAAAAGCGCCGAGGTACAATTGGCCATTTAAGTGCTTAGTAGTTCAACTGCCTTTAGTTTCAAAGTAAAAGTTAAAATTTTTCAGGGCTCTGTAATTTAAATATAGACCTAAACAGAACCAAGCAAAGTCGTTTGAGTGATTATAAAAAATGTTTATTTTTTAACATTATAAGTCTATACATTTAAAATAGTACATCAATGACCAAAAATGTCAAGATAATGTTTATTAATAGATATAGAAGTATATATTTTATAGATAAATATTAACAATACAGACTAAACACTGCTTCAAACGTAAAAATAGTATTTGACATATTGTTTTATTGTATTATTTGTCAATTTTCTTTTACATATGAAGGAAAAGAGTAGGCTACACATCTCTTAGCCTCCATGGTTGCCACTTCTTGGGTTGAATAGTCAAATGTTTTTCATGCACCCTGAAAATATGTGATGCAATGTGCACCAAAAGTCGGCCTACTTAATAAATACAGCTATTAGGTCTAAACGTTGTCGAAGCCAACTACGAAATGTAAACAAGAATAATTTGTTCCAAAATATTAGAGATAGTAGTAATATAACAAGCAATGATATATATTTGTTAATTTGTTTTATTGTGGTTAATATTTCTACTCCTTTTTATTTAATAAAACGCAGATATTACATTAGTTAACATACCGTAGAGAAATTAAATTACAAAAATACTATTTCATCCTAATACATTGGTTTATTTTCAATATCACCTCAAAAAATTAACATAACAACTAAAAAGATAGGATACTGTTTATAAAACTAATATAAAATGTTCTATTGTCAAATGTATGAACATTACAGAATTACTTTTATGAACCACAATATTGTAGCGTTAGACATTTTCTATAACACGACAGGAGTACATAGGCAAAACCCGCTCCCCTAGACTGGCCCAAGATTGCCTGACTAGCGCCGTGCCGTTCAAAATACAAGCGGGACAACTGCAATTCAACACAGATTTTCCTTTTAAAAACTGTACTTAGTTAAGGGCAAATGTGTACCCATTTGATGACAGTTATTTATTTTTCGTAGGAGGACGTGGTTTCTGATTTCAGTTGAAACATTGTAGCTCTCATTACAGTAATAAACCGCACAACCTTTTTCAGCAGTCTTCAGAGACCACCTCTTGTTTACGAGACAAATGTTGAGCAGGTTTCAACAGACTTTTTATTCAATTAAAAATATGGTGGGTTTAGATGTTTGGTTCTTTTGTAGTCTCGCGTCACACTGAAATAAAAATGTATTCTATGATATGTATTTTGGTCCACATTACTATGAAGATGAAATTAAAATCTTACGCTCCCTAGCGAATTATAGGTAACTCTCGTTAAATCAATTAACGAATAGTTTTATTTTTTTTATTTAGTGAAAATCGATTTTTCTGAGTTTCGTCTGATATCGTAACATAAAAAAGGTCTCACAAAATTAGCAAAGTGTATTAATATTAATACACTTTGCGCATTATTATTAATCCATATTAACAACACATTTTTGTATTATTGTGTAATTTTTCATTAGTATTTTTAATAGCTTTATTACTTTGTTTTATTGACTGTTATGCGAGTAAAAATACTAACTAAGTACTATAGATAAAAAAATAATACAAATATTTACAATGCTATCATTACAATGCTATCATTAGTAACTTTGTTGTGACTCATTTGTCTCTCTTTATATATTGTTTATTGTTTTTAATTAGCAAATATTTTTCTAATTAGCATAATACGTGTTGATACATACGTTGTTTATTTTTATAGAGCATTAATGATCCCTACTATTTAATTAATTCAGCAACAGTTAGTTATGCAACTTGTAAGTTAAGTAACATGCAAAATTATGAAAAATGTCCATGGAAAATCTCAAATTCTTTGTTCTTTTTACCCATGTAAATTATAAGGTATTAAATGATTGTGGCTTGTTATTTGACTTTTTTAAACTACAAAGAACGCTTTATGAAATGTTTAGTTGTAAATTACAGAAAACATTTTAAAATATTTTTTTAGAATATTGTGAAGTAACGGTTTTACACGTAAAATAATCATTCTACTTTATTGAAATAAAATTAGTATAACATTGTAATCTACATTAATATTGAATAATTTGTGAGCTTATGATACTTTTATTGGCAATTATTTAAAAGTGTGCTTTTTATGTGCTTCAAGTGTTTTGCTTTTCGGAACAAGATTATTAAGTATGATAAATAAATTTGTTGTAGAGTATTAAAAATGCTTTTATTGTATTTATACTAAACAAAACAACCTTTTGCCACTAAAAAAGGTAACCGAAAAAATATTGCTTATAAAACTAACATTATTTGACTTTTGAAAAAAAGGTGACGTATGAACAGAATTTTATGATTATTTTACCATGCAACTAATCATCCAGTAAGAGCATATAAATTACAGTTGTCTCATCAGTAAAGGTCTCCCTCCATTATAAGACACTTTGAACTCAGTACAGAAATGGCGTGATTTCTGGAACCTTACCAATAGACTTTGGAAACAATGTTAGTCACCAAAGGCCTTCGACCTCGTGTATATTTCCGTGCAAAGACCTGTAAGATATGTTAATATTGCCGGTGAATGTAAAACAGCTCGTATCTTACTGGATTAAGATTAGTTTAACAGGCTATATTTTTAACAGTTTGGTTAACATTTTGAGAAATAAAAACCATAGACCATAAATCCAAGTTTAATTTTTGTTTTCTTTTAAATTTAAATCTAGGTAAGTTCAAGTAAAACTTAATTAGATTTCTTCACACCAATATTATTCTTTAAGAATCCAATATATTTGATTTTCTCCAATTAAGAAATAAGTTCAGTTCTTCATCATGTTTCTTTATTTTTTAATCCATCTTTAAAATTTTAAACAGCTATACAATATTTACCAATTAATAAAATGAAATCCTTCTTATCCAGAACTAGAAACTTTGTTACCATTTGAATAAGATTGTATAGATTTGATTATAATAAATACTAAAAAAGATCATTTAAAACTCATACATTCGTAGTAACAAATGTGTATTATATTTTTTAATATGAAGCTTCAAATTTAATATATTAAAAACACTATTAAAACTATATTGGAAGTCTTCCTGTTATAAAGGTTAAAGGGACAACACATTGTTGGAGTACTATACAACAGTAAGAAAAATTTGAATAAGACTACATTGAAAAATATGGATAAGGAAAAGACACCTGCGCCACATAAATTTACTGCCTTGAGGTGTGTTATTCCAAGTATATTGAATAGGCTACATTATTTCTATTCTATTCTGTTGATAATATCATAATAAAACGGTATTAATAAAAATAATTGTTCAAGATTCTAATTAATTAAAAAATAACATTTTTAATTTCTCTAGACATTTTTAGCAGAAGATATAAACAGTAAAATTTTGGTTTTTAATGTCATTAATATGTCTTTTATTGTACCTCGTTATATGTTCAGTGTTTTCAAAAAAAATTTTAACGGTATAGTTTATTTATTTTGTACATATTTATGTGGTTTATTAAAAAATAACTAAACTCCTGTAATGTAGATCGATTATGATTTTGAAATGCCAAGGAAATATATGACCTTTTTTAGCTATGGACATACATCTCTTTAAAGTTATGGGAACAAAACAATGGCATGGTTTTAGGAATGATCATGTTTAATGCTGGATATATTCCAGGGCAATAATCCACTATTGACATTTGAATGGCTGATAAAACAGTTTGTTGATTCATTTAGAACTCGACGTTTTTTAGGATTTATGAAGAACATATACCGGCAGATAACATTTTTATTCTTAGTTTTTTTTTATAATTTAACGTCCTCAAAGGCTTCATTCAAAATCATGTACGTCAAATGCAGTGTTAAATTAATTATAGAACCGATTATGATAACATAAAAGAATTATGACATGTTTGACTGTATTTTTGGGAAAGGGTTGTCAAATGAGAGAGATAAGACCTCTTATTTAAATTATACAAATAAATTACGAACTGAGCTTGGTAATGTTAATATTGTATCATGTATGATTTCTGTCCATGTAATTTAAAATAATGTATTTCAATCGCCCAACTAGTTAATACAATCAGGATTTGTTTCCAATGAAATAATGTTAATTTTACTTTTCAAGTATTTAGTTAAATTTTACATAAGGTATTTTTACTCACAGGTAAAATTAAGTATCATTTCATTTCCACACTCAATAACAATTTCGTTGTTTTTACTCTTAATCATAGTCAAGTCAAGCCCATTTAACTTAGTTTATTATAAAGATTTATATGTCATTTTAGACTTCCAAACGTTCATATTCTAAAATCTGGGAACTTTAATAACAGCTTTAAACAATGGATCAGAACAGAACTTTGGAATATTATGGACATTTTTAACCAAACTCTCAGATAGTTCGTTAATATACTTAATGCACGTTAACTCTTACTGCCTGCTTCATCGTTATAAGTATTTTTAACCAAACTCTCAGATAGTTCGTTAATATACTTAATGCACGTTAACTCTTACTGCCTGCTTCATCGTTATAAGTATTTTTAACCAAACTCTCAGATAGTTCGTTAATATACTTAATGCACGTTAACTCTTACTGCCTGCTTCATCGTTATAAGTATTTTTAACCAAACTCTCAGATAGTTCGTTAATATACTTAATGCACGTTAACTCTTACTGCCTGCTTAATCGTTATAAGTATTTTTAACCAAACTCTCAGATAGTTCGTTAATATACTTAATGCTCGTTAACTCTTACTGCCTGCTTCATCGTTATAAATATTTTTAACCAAACTCTCAGATAGTTCGTTAATATACTTAATGCACGTTAACTCTTACTGCCTGCTTCATCGTTACAAGTATTTTTAACCAAACTCTCAGATAGTTCGTTAATATACTTAATGCACGTTAACTCTTACTGCCTGCTTCATCGTTACAAGTATTTTTAACCAAACTCTTAGATAGTTCGTTAATATACTTAATGCACGTTAACTCTTACTGCCTGCTTCATCGTTACAAGTATTTTTAACCAAACTCTCAGATAGTTCGTTAATATACTTAATGCACGTTAACTCTTACTGCCTGCTTCATCGTTGTAAGTATTTTTAACCAAACTCTCAGATAGTTCGTTAATATACTTAATGCACGTTAACTCTTACTGCCTGCTTCATCGTTACAAGTATTTTTAACCAAACTCTCAGATAGTTCGTTAATATACTTAATGCACGTTAACTCTTACTGCCTGCTTCATCGTTATAAGTATTTTTAACCAAACTCTCAGATAGTTCGTTAATATACTTAATGCACGTTAACTCTTACTGCCTGCTTCATCGTTACAAGTATTTTTAACCAAACTCTCAGATAGTTCGTTAATATACTTAATGCACGTTAACTCTTACTGCCTGCTTCATCGTTACAAGTATTTTTAACCAAACTCTTAGATAGTTCGTTAATATACTTAATGCACGTTAACTCTTACTGCCTGCTTCAACGTTACAAGTATTTTTAACCAAACTCTCAGATAGTTCGTTAATATACTTAATGCACGTTAACTCTTACTGCCTGCTTCATCGTTACAAGTATTTTTAACCAAACTCTTAGATAGTTCGTTAATATACTTAATGCACGTTAACTCTTACTGCCTGCTTCATCGTTACAAGTATTTTTAACCAAACTCTCAGATAGTTCGTTAATATACTTAATGCACGTTAACTCTTACTGCCTGCTTCATCGTTGTAAGTATTTTTAACCAAACTCTCAGATAGTTCGTTAATATACTTAATGCACGTTAACTCTTACTGCCTGCTTCATCGTTATAAGTATTTTTAACCAAACTCTCAGATAGTTCGTTAATATACTTAATGCACGTTAACTCCTACTGCCTGCTTCATCGTTACAAGTATTTTTAACCAAACTCTCAGATAGTTCGTTAATATACTTAATGCACGTTAACTCTTACTGCCTGCTTCATCGTTACAAGTATTTTTAACCAAACTCTCAGATAGTTTGTTAATATACTTAATGCACGTTAACTCCTACTGCCTGCTTCATCGTTATAAATATTTTTTTCATTTATTAACCTCCTTTCTGAGGAAATTATCAATGAAAGGTTTGAAATAAAAGGTATTGGTGTAAAATTAATTCCTGATTCTGATAAAAATCAAACCTTAACAGATATGGTTCCCTTCACAGACTCAGAAATAGTTAATGATATTTATAATTAAAGAAAGTATTTGTAATAGTGATCATTATATCAAAGGCAAGAACTGGAATTATAATACAGTGGGATCCATATTACACAGTTAAAACGCCTTACTTATTAAAGTAATAATGAATTTTCCTTTGCTCGACTAATACTAAAACATCCATCAATTAAGCTTTTTAAGTTATATAATAAAGGTGGAATCAACTAAAAGTAGTAACATACATAAATTAAAAAAAATAACCAATTAAGTTTTAAATATGCAACATTTTTTATGAAATAATAAATATTTTAAATGAATTGTCTTATAAATACGAAAAAATTTATCTTAGTTTAAACATTCATACATATAGTAATTACTAAAACATCTTTTTTATTTCTGAAACTATTTGAGATGTAGCTAAATAATATTCACATATTATATCGATAGATTCTGTTTTGAATGTTTTAACCAGAAAATCATTTGCTTAGTAATTACGCTACAACTAATTTCAACCTCAAATAAATAGTTTAAACTTACATTAAATGTTACTAAATTACATATATAATACAAATAAATATAATGTATGAATATTGAATATAACTAATGTGCTATAAGTATAATATAACTAATGTGCTATAAGTATAATATAACTAATGTGCTATAAGTATAATATAACTAATGTGCTATAAGTATAATATAACTAATGTGCTATAAGTATAATATAACTAATGTGCTATAAGTATAATATAACTAATGTGCTATAAGTATAATATAACTAATGTGCTATAAGTATAATATAACTAATGTTCTATAAGTATAATATAACTAATATGCTATAAGTATAATATAACTAATATGCTATAAGTATAATATAACTAATGTGCTATAAGTATAATATAACTAATGTGCTATAAGTATAATATAACTAATGTGCTATAAGTATAATATATATAATGTGCTATAAGTATAATATATATAATGTGCTATAAGTATAATATAACTAATGTGCTATAAGTATAATATAACTAATGTGCTATAAGTATAATATAACTAATGTGCTATAAGTATAATATAACTAATGTGCTATAAGTATAATATAACTAATGTTCTGTAAGTATAATATAACTAATGTGCTATAAGTATAATATAACTAATGTGCTATAAGTATAATATAACTAATGTTCTATAAGTATAATATAAATAATATGCTATAAGTATAATATAACTAATGTGCTATAAGTATAATATAACTAATGTGCTATAAGTATAATATTATCCAATTCACGTTATTTATGACTTTGTAGGGAAAATGATAGTAATTTGTGAGGTAGACTTATTAAATAGAATTAGTATCTATAAATATTTTAATGTAAAACCAATTAAATAGTATTGATTAGTGGACTGCAATTATGGGAGTCCATTAAATTGGATATACAGTGGTAATTGAATAAATTACAAGGCATAGCCAGTCTATTATTATTACATTATAAAGGTGAGGCAGGCTTAGTACAGGCATTTATTCAATATTTTCCCCACTGTATCGGCAAGAATTTTTTTATGTTTGATGAAGCAAACTTATTTATGGAAAGTGATTACGGCACATACTGTACCATACAAAGTAAATTTAAAATAGCCACCTTATAAATAAGTCAAGATGTAATAAAGACTACAACCACACTCATATAGACAATCACTCATGTCGTGATGATTGTGCTAATGGTATTTTGAATCATTGAGTCTTAATTAATAAAAAACAACATTTTAGAGCAATAGTAAACTAACTTGAAAATCAGTTTTAACCTCAAAAGGATTTCATGTTTAGACAAACAGTACATTAGTTTTAGATAAATCAAATTAACTATGGCACACAAATAAGTTCTCTATTCAGAAGTGATAAAATATTTAACTGTATACGTGATAAATCACATAGATATAAATTGTATGTAGAAGAGTTCCAGTTCAATAAATAAAATGTCTTTAGTGAAATCAGAAACCTTTGTTTCTAAAATCCTGTTCAGACTGAATAACATTATCATCATTACAAAGAGTTCTGTTCAACGATAACATAATGTTATCGTTGGTTCTGTTATACTTCAGATGTCCGTCTTCATGTCTCCATCATTAAAGAGTCATTGTATATCTTGACAGCAGTTCTCAGTATATATATAACTTATTATTTTTATATTTTAATAAAATATATAAAAAATTGAATCGGCTAGGTTCAAAAGTTTTAATTTCTGCAATTCAGGTGTATTAAGTTTGCAGATCAACTTATTACACTATATTTATACATCTGTATTTTGTGGATAAATGAAACTAAAAAGTATATTTATATACTATATATTTCTCAACGTGTATTGCTATGTACTATGTACATCTCCAAATCCTTTCTTTGTCGTACTGATGGAAGTGCTCAAGTGTGAGCAATATCAATATTGGCATCAGCTAACGGGAATATGACGTTTTCAGCATCTAGATGTAACTCAATAAAATATTAGGTACACTAAAATATTTTTTTTAACTACATAGTTTCAGTTTAGCTAAAAAAATATTGTACTTTGACTTGAAAAGTAACACAATTTAGATACATTAAAAACACAATTTAAGCATTCTGTAAAAATAAATTATAATCAACATTTAAACGGAGTTAACTTAAAATAAATTAATTATGTTTAGTGCGGTTAGTAATTTGTTAAATTTATTCTGTGACTTCAATGAATCAGAAATCGATTTCTTAGAGCTGCAAGTATAAGTTGTTATATTATATATTAGTAGTAACACTAAAACAGTAAAGTTACCCTACGTGAACTCAATAAAAGCTTGTGCTAAAATATAAAATAATTGTACTGTGTTTAGTATGCACAAATAATTTACTAAGCAGTTCTAATTTATTTAATAGTAAATTTAAGCCCCTCAAACCATCAACGCAAGTTGGCATTTAAAATATGTTAAATAATTTCCCGTTACAAAAGTATATAATTACTTTACCTTTAGTATCACTTAAGCTTGTCGACCTCCCCTCCCAGGGGTGCCTCTCACCTAACTACTCCACTTGCATAGAATGTTTATTTTTATAAAGTAGTTTTGCTATAGGCTACGTTGTGACTACACGCTCCAAATGTTCTCCTGCCGAATTAACTCTTGGACTTAACGGGCCCTTGGAATGGAAAATAGTGTAACCAATGGAATGGAATAGTGTAAAGTCCTTGATTGAAATATTGTAAACGTTAAGAGAAATTTTATTTGAAATTGTCTGAAATAATTAACAACAATATTTTCTTCTAGCGTAATGGTTTGAATTAGTTTATGTGTTAAAATAAGGTGATCCTCAACATCTCAAGAAGACACAATGTTTCTCATGGTATTTAAACCACTGTACCTTAATTAAGTTTGCATATAAAGGCTGATCCAGCATTTGAAAAACAACTGTAGTATTTAAAAACAAAACTATTCCGGTGATTGGTGTTTTTGAAATGCTCGACAGTGGACGGAGCTCTTTGGGTTGGTAAGTGATACATGTCTAGTGGAAACACGCGTTCTCCTGATCATACGATCGGAGAACGTATATCGAAACTTTGCAGTAAGATCAATTGAGTCATTTACGCTCTTAGAACATTCTATCCTTTGTTGTAGCTTGACACTTCGTTGACGACTTGCCATGAATTTTCCATCTATTATGTCCCTTCAGGAGGGTTATCTTTTAAAAGAAAATATTTTAGATCAATAAAATCGTATTCGAAAGGCCGAGCATATTCTTCGATTTCCTAGATTTTGCCTAGCATCCTGACCTATATATTTATATAAATATATATTTATATTTAGTTATAAGCGTCACGTCCAGATGTCGAGGTCCTGGCTGAGTTGTTAAGGAGAGTTGAAAATATTCCTGGTTGATAGGGAGTATAACTCTAATGAGATTTAATTGATATTTTTTATTTATAGTTTTATGTTTGTTAAATAATTGAATTGAAAGGTAAATTAACTACGAAAGTAATCGACTAACCTACTATTACATATATCAGTAGGCCTAATTATACTACTTAGGCATATTGATCTCATACAGACCTCTGCTCTTAAGATAAAGTTATAAAACTTATTTGTATATAATTGTTTATGGACTAATTAAAATGGAGGTACTTTAAAGATATTGCAAATGCACTTGGAATAAAATTGTAAAGTCCAAAGTTTACAAATTATTCAAATAAAATCATTCAAAAATAAATTAGATGTTATAATATATAAATATTATCCACCATACACATAACGTGTAATCAAATTGAAAGTCGTATTCTCTTGACATAAATCCAAATAGAGCCTTAAGGGATGTGATACGTCATCTGCTTGTGTTCAGGTTGGCATTAAAGTCAGGCCAAGGCTCATCCATACTGCATCCGTCCATTGGTGCTGTTAGCATCGGGAAACGATAAAAGGGGTGGAAGCGCCATTTAATGGGTGTTATGGCCTTCTTGATGTCTGCGCTCTCTCGACCCTTAAATATGGTTTGATGTTCTAGTTGAAATTTTAGATATTTCCGCTATAAGTAGATTGAAAACATTGTTTAATCGTTAAAACGTTATTACTGACACCCATTAAACCACTACTTCGCACAAACCACTAATATTTACCTATAAAAGTAGTATACTCCCAGGATAAGTATAATATAAAATGTTCAAATGGCCACTAATAACAAATTTGATGTTAACTTCCAAGACGTTTACGCAGCTCTGAAAATTTAATTATTTGTTTAATGAGCTTTTTATTATAAATACCAATAAATTTCTTTATTTTCAGTCCCTATTAGACGTTTAAGAGTCATTATTTACTGTTCTTATTGATGAAAACTTCATTAGCATGGGTACAAAATACGATTCGCATAAAGAGTTAGAACATAATAAATCTAGTTCTGCCGATGGAAAACTGTAATAAGAATCATTAAACATTCTGGAAATTAATGAAACAGTAATTATTTTAATGCATCTGGTAGCATTGTGTTGCAGAACAAAAGCGTACAAATCAAATGTTTATGCATATGCAAGAAGAAAATAAGGGCAGACGTCGTGGAACTGTTCATTACTCTGTAGTAATGAACAGGTTCTATGAAATATGGGAGTGAGAAACAGTTTACATACCTTTCATAGTACTTTTTATGTTTTAAAGTATAGTGTTCATAAATTTTGAAGCTAAGCTTTATTGTTCCTAAAACGAAACGAGTAGGTACTTTAACATTTGTTGTTTGAAGCGTGGGTAACAAAACTATTTATTTACATCACAAAACTACTGTATCTTGGCAGACTGAGGGGTCTGTACAGGTTTAGAACACTGTTGCCGGGGTTTGCCAAGCTTCAGCTCATGCAGTCACTTGTATTTTCATTATTTTATTACTGCTATCCGGCCTACGGGAACAGCATCTCGAGAGGGGACATTGATAGAATCCAAAAAATTCAAAATTCAGCCACATTTTCAATCTTCATTTTTCCGATCATGTTTCTCCCTTTCGAGATGCTGTCAACATGCTCCCTATGGAAGTGGTGTGTAGAATTCTGACATGTTGCATGGTCCATAAAGCTCTTATTCTAAAAGAGCCTAACAGTACCTAAGCGAGAAGCTCATGTTTCGTGAGGAGGTCTCTCAACGTAGCACCCGCCAGGATGGACAGCTTCACTTTCCTCAAGTGAGGCTTGAAGTAGGGAGGAAGGGGTTTTCATACTTTGGTCCCAAGTTATTTAATGACCTTCCTCCGCATGTTAAAAACATAGCTTTTGTTGCTCATTTCAAAATAAAAATGAAGGAACTGTTAAAACCAGGGCCTATTTAGATAGGTAAAGTGTTTTTGCTGCTGTGTAAATATTGTTATTAATTTTAATATTAATTTAAATTTAAGATTCACAATATTTGATTTGGAAAACAGTTGTTCAAATTAGTAGATATTTTTGGGCAGTTTGAGACCCACTTTTTTTTGGTCACGTGACCGGATCCAAGATGGCGGCGCAGTGTTGCCAACCCCCACCCCCTCCCCCCACAAAATTTCCCACATTTCCCTCACATTTCCCTCACATTTCCCTCATTTCCCACATTTCCCACACATTACCCACATTTCCCACACATTCCCCCCACATTACCCCCCAAATTCCCACGTTATACTATATAAAATACACTCCTAACCTAACTTTTTCCTTGTTACACTATATAAAATGCACTTTTTTTGTCCAACATGGCGTCATGAAATACAAAAGATGGCGACCGGATCCAATATGGCGTCTCTTCCCGCCCGCGCCAACTCACACCCCGTGGGAAAATTCCCTCCCCAAAATTCCCTCATCCAATATGGCGTCTTTATACTATATAAAATTAACATCATATACACTATAACAAATATCGACCGTAGCGCCCCTAGCGGCAACGTAGCGCCCCTGGCGGCAACGCAGCGCCCCAAGCAGCAATACCTAGCGACCGTAGTGCCCCTGGCGGCAATGCCGACCGATCGCAGCGCCCCTGGCGGCAACGTCAATCGCAGCGCCCCTGGCGGCAACGCAGCGCCCCTGGCGGCAACGTCGGGTGACGCATGCGCATCCAGGTTAACTCTCTCACACCTACTTTTAGCCTACATATTGAAATTAACTCTAAACCTAATTCTACCTAGCTCCCCCACATAACACCTACTGTTAACCTACTTATCTCAACCCCCCATATCACTACTACCAAAGTTAGAAAACCTTCAACACATATGGTCTCCCATATTCCATATAGTCTTCCCAAGACCTAGTACAATTTGAGAAAAATCCATAAATAAGAGTCCATGGAGAACCCTGCACAGGCCACAAGTCCTAAACACACCTAATACAGTCAACACCTGAAAACCACCTTCACGGCACTTTAATTATCATCACTTGATCTAATTATACGTACCTCACCCTAATTCTGTATTTTCCTAGTTTATTACCTTCATGCTTGTTAGTGCTGTTTATATCTGTCTAGTTATTATTCTTACACGTTTGCTTGTTAAACATCTATTGCTTAATGAATATTCACTGCTTGTTGCTATTGCATGAACTGACGATGGATGTTACCTGTTATATACTATGATTATAACTGTTTTCAATTGCATAGTTATAGCTATATTTCCACGACTATGCCATCCCGTTTGTATTCATTGTAAATTAGCGTTTACCGTAAATAAAAGAGTGATACTAATCTACTTAAATCACAAGTCGCCTAACCTAAAACATTGCAAAAGGTCTTTTAAATTTAACTGTTAAATATTTACCTAATATTAAACGTAAGTATATATATTCCTAAACTACAGTGTGCCACCCTGGCCGTACTGTAACTGAAGTTTCCACATTCACTTTAAACATTAACTAATTAATGTACTTCATAGTGAGCCAATTACACTATTTTATAAATATCACTCCGACTTCGCGTGCTGACCCAACGCCCGATACACTTCAGCCTCAACATTATCTGAATTCAATACAAAAATAGGAGATTAAATATATAACACAATATTACAGTTTCGAACAATAACGAGTGAACTCAAGACATCGACGTACATGTGTAAATGTATAAACCAAAATACAATATGTGGAGTCCCCTTCTGCCCTTTTCTTTAGCTTTTTTAAATCTTTTTTTTTTTTTATATATATTTTTATAGCAATGTTTATTTAAAGGGCAGATAAGGGGATTACATTGGTCCCTAACGGCTCCTGACGCTGACACAGAAATGCATTAACAAATGCTGTATGATAATAGTAAACAACTGTTCAATAACAATACTAAATTTATTTACAGTATCTCACTCACAGTACTTGCGTCGTAACCTATTTATTAGTATAGGGTAGTACTTAGCCTATCTCAAGAGTGTTCATTTATTTTTGTTTAACAGCTGAAGATTAAACTCATAGTAACTGAGTATAACGCCAAACATTCAAAACATACATTTTTATTTATTTATTTATCTATTGAACCAACGGACACACCATTTACAATAGTTTACAATATTAGTTTTAGTTATACAATTGGTACAGGATAATAAATAGTTATTGTATGTTATCACAACAACTGTTACTTAACTACTAAAACCAACCCAATATTATCCTTATGAACCAAGCCGAACATTTACACCTTTGTACACCACTGCGCACTTAACTAAATAATAAACACAATATAAGGAAGAACACTACAAGTGAGAATAGTAATATTAAATAAGCTATTAGAGAATTGAATGGAAACAATGATACTTCAACTGCACATCACCGTTATCGCAAAATGACCAATACAGATAACAACGCCAATTCCAACGGAAGCATTATCGTAAAAAGTTATGGACACCCACTTAAATCAATCTAACAGTTCTAAAATATTCACCACAGTAATACTTTGAGCGGATCCAATACATGAAGATTCTATTCTACTATATAGTTAATAATTTAAAATATATTGGTTTTATTGTAAATTATATAAATTGAACATATTATTAAGTGACCAATATCAACTCTCAACTTCACTAATGAAGTTCTACTGTATTAAAAAGACCAATAAGGAACGTTAAGTTAATTTTGAGTAAACTCTTGAAAACAATCTTTAAAGGAAAGCCCGATACAACGTAAGTACAGTGTAATACCCTTCATAATTATATTCATATAGAGTACACATAATTCCTTCTTCCTTCAAGTCCATATCTAGTTATTTATTCACCTCAACGGTAAGAACTCAATGCTTATAAAACTAGAAAGTGCTTAGCTAAATGTAGGTAAGTGTTACTACATAGTAGAAATGAAAACACATTCAATACAGTATAACAAAACTTTATTTTCAAATAGTAAAGTAAAAACTACACTACACACACTTCTAAACGATATACTAAATTAAACCTATACTATACTAGTTCTAAAAGATATACTAAACTAAACCCACATTATACTATCTCTAAAATATACTAAACCTAAACACTACATACACTTCTAAACAATATATAAACTAAACCTATATTATACTAGTTCTAAAAGATACTAAACTAAACCTACATTATACTACTTCTAAAAATATACTAAACCTACACCCTACATACACTTCTAAACAATATACAAACTAAACCTACATTATACTACCTCTAAAATATACTAAACTAAACGCATTGTCTCGCAGCCAGTAGGTCCATCTGCAACAAAGGTATGCAAGTGTAAGGTCTATAAAGAAGCAATACTTGGAACAAGACTAACAAGTCATATAATTTAATAAGTCAAATAATAAATTCAACAAAAAATAATAAATAAAAGAAAGAAATTAGACACACAGCAGTAGGTGAAAAACACCCATTCGAGACCTAAGGATTCAAAATAACAAATTTAACAAAAAACAATAAATAAAACAAAAGAAAAAAAATAGACACACAGCAGTAGGTGAAAAATACTCATTCGAGGCAAACGTTCTCAGCAAATTACAAACAATTGATAAGAGTCACAAAAATTCCACAACAACTCTCTAAATGATTGCTGTAGACTGACTGAGGTAATTGACGTTATATGTTGCTTTCTATAAATTAATCAATAGATTATTACTATCTTAAAGCAATTGAATTCGAATGTTTCAGGAGGATTATTATGCACCCCAAAACGATATGTCCCGGAGGAGAAACCAATGGACCCATCACGCTTAACCTTTAAAAACACTGGAATGACTCTACCGAAACCTATACACACATTAACAACGACCTCATCCGAGCCCATTGACAAGGCAACAGAAAGCAGACAGAGAACAACATCAACACCCAAGAAATACAGTGCTTATATGAAACACAAAGTGCACCATTTATGTATATTATTAAAAGTGCTTACCATTTAGTCATATTATCAAAGGTGCAGCAAAGACGCGCTGTGGTTTACGATAGCTTCAATGACCCCACACTGCTATCTCCCAGACTTATTTAGTTATTGTTCTTGATTTAACCAGTTTTCCTTTACAGTGAGTATTTAATACCTCACAACCATCAAGTAAGCTGAAGGCAAAACTTAAGGACATTGCCCAATTCCCATGGGACGCCCTTGACGTCACTCTACCTGGGTTACTTAAAACTATGCATTAACAGTTATAGGGTCCTGAAAAGGTCCATTTGTAGCAGAGGTGTTTAATAAAGGCCTGACATGTCGTGATGGTCTTGTTCGTCATGTGTTAGATAGGGGTTTGCTATTATGCGGACATGGAAGTCCATGCCCTCTGTCCATATCCAAGTGTTTGTAACACGTTGATTAAAGAAGAACGGATTGTTTAAAAGTTGATGTCCCTCGACGCCATCTACATGTTCAGTAATTGTCGTACAGTACAAGTGTACTGTACGATTGTGAAAGGGAAAGGTGTGTATTGCCCTACGGAAACGTAAAAAACCTTTAATATTGCAAGCTGTAGTACCTACCATAGCAGTCTTAGAAAGGCCTGTTGTAGATTTGGATAAACCTTACGATGTCATGTATTACTCACTATACTATGTACAAAAGTGGTTTTCCGTTAATAATCAAAGAAATAAACCCGTTCAGGAAATAGGTATAAGGCATGTCCATTAACACTTGAAAGATACTTGAAAACCTAAGGTAGAAGTCTAAACATTAAAGGCTTTGTCATAATATGCAAAAGTGTACCTTCTAACAAACTATGCAGACCTAACTAGACCTAAGTCAGTAGAACAATACCTAATAGACTGTACAACCAACTCTTCTGTTGGTGCAATTAATACAATGATCAGATCTCACAGCTTGGTTCTTATATTATAGTGTACAAAGACGATTCAAGACTAATCACACGGTACTTTATCTGCCCCTCACCAAATGAAATGCACTAACCATCCTCTTATAAACGCTTTAAACCATCTCCAATGTAGGCCTCAGATGAAAACAGGCTATGAGCCATTTAAACTTGAACAGAATTACAAAAAGACAGTAACAACTTATTGACACATTACAATATATTCAGTAAAATCAATTGATATTCTCCTTATTTCCAATTACCATACGTAATACATAGAACCTTTTTCATCAACTTGTGCTTTATACTTAAATCATTACAAGTAAACTTAACTTTAACAAAGTTTCACCTACTTGTTTTGTTGTAAACTCCGTAATGTATACATACCAACACATCAATCCTATGTGTAATAATGAGAGATTGTACATCAAAATTATACCGTATTTTCTGAAGTTTTCATAGGTTAGGTAGAACTTCAATCAATATGCATTAAATTTATAGCGTAATTCCTATCAAATTACATTCATACACATTGAAGTCTCAAAATAAAGTTAACATCCGTCATCTCCATCAACATAGTACCCCCAAGTAGAGGGCTTACATCACTACACCCAATACAACTTCTCATTAAGTCACACGGAAATAGTAAACTTTTAACAAGGTAAAGCACGCAGTCCCCCTTTACATACGTTCATCGACTTTAAACGAAGTATATTAACCAATAATACTTCTTAAACTTTTACATGTCAAGAGACACCCTAACCTTAGTCTACCGAACTACTGTATGCTAATCAACCTAAACTTACAATAACAATTATAATATCCACAAACATATGATAAATTAAGTGTAATTACCTCAAACACAAGGTGATTCCTCACACTTTATACACACCATAGCAATACACCATTTACTGTATCTGAGACGTCAATCTTACAGGTATGGGTCCTGAATGAGTGTAGATGAACGAGTTTAGTCTCTGTCACTAACTAAGGCTGTTGAACCCTTTGATTATCACCCACTTACAACACATTAGTCAGGGAAACTATGGAACCCAAACTCCTTAAAATTTAGATAAATTGCCCATAAATAGGGTTACTTGTGTACAAAATATGTTATAATTTCCTAAAAGCATTAAAATACAGTTCCATAACAACGATATTCCCCCTAAACATTAAAAACACTGTTCAAGCTCAAAACAACGTACAAAACTAACGTAACTCCTGTAAACTAATTGTTTAACCTATACAGCTATTCAGTTGACTCCAATCAGCTGGCAAAGAGTAAGTAGCCAATAGGAATAAATTCTCTATAATGTCCACACCATAAGTCTAGTTTTAACAAAATTTAGTACTAATGATCCGTTACACATTAAACAAACAAACGAATAGTCAGTCGAAATGTGTCTATCGAAGAAACCTTGGTATTAACAGTAAGAAAGTTTGGTTTCTTTTGACTGTAAAACACCTGATCACAAAATGTATATTCACCACTCCCAGAGAGCAAAACACATGGAGAACCTAGAACACACTACACCCTTGATAGATCACCTTCCTATTCATTACATAAGGCCCCTGACCGCCCATCTACCTATCCATAAGCACATGTACAAGACACCTACCAAGCTCCATAACCCTTACTATCCCATAGTAAGGCTCCCTTACCCACTCAGTCAACACACAGTTATCTTTACAGACCAACTTCCCTCTAAACACACAACATTAACGACACTCAACCTACTTTACATTCAAGACCCTCCACCTATCCAACACACATGCACAAGATACCTACCAAACACCAATACCCTTCCTATCCAGTAGTAAGACCCTTCTACCTACTTATCCAACACATAGTCCTCCAGATAGACCACCCTCCCCACTCCGACACATAACACATCTTACACACCACTTACCTAACATACAAGACTGACCATACACCCTACATAGAAGACGTTTGATTATTCACTCACCTACACAATACACTCAAAACACTTGTTTGATCACACACCTATTTATCAAACAGAAGCCGACATCCACCCCACCTTCCCAAAGCATAAGACTTTTGAAGGATCACCTACCAAACATACAAAAATCATGATGAACAAACTACACACTGCGCAGACATGACCAAATATACCATCATACTAACATGAAAACAGTCCTATTGATATACCCCCACCTACCCAATATACCTTCCACACACCATACATACAATACTTATGTTTAACCACTCACATACTAAACACACAAGACTCTTGATTGTACATTCATTAACATAAAACATGTGGATGACCTGTGGACCAAACTAACATAAATCCTGATATTTCACACACCAGCCCTTTTATATACTTTAGACAGTCCACTTACTCATTACACAGTCCTGTTGATAGACGTGACGAGTAGGTATCACATTCCCAATGTTCTTAACACACAAGTCTTTTTACAACCACTTATCTACAATACATAACTCATGATAGACCTACCACACACTCTGTAAACATGACTTAATAGAAAGACCCTTTACAAAACACACTGTCCCTTGATAAAACACCCACCTAATCAGCACAAAAGACCCGACAGAACACCTACTTAGCATTCAAGACGTACCACACATTCTACATCAACCATCTACATACCCAACAGAAAAAAAGACCATCCACACACTCTACATATAAGACTCTTGGTTGGTCATTCATGGAACATTCATGGAAGACCTACCTACCAAACATCCAACACTCTTGACTTACCACTCATCTTCTCAACACCTCTGATACACCATTCACCTGAACATTACATAAAACCTTAGATTGACACCCAACATCCATGGAAGACCTACCTACCTACGTAACATCCAACACCCTTGACTTACCACTCACCTACTCAACACCTCTGATACACCATTCACTTGAACATTACATAAAACCTTGGATTGACTCCATTCATTCATGGTAGACCTACCTACCTACCAAACGTACAACTTGACCGACCACACACCTACACATCACACACAGTACCCTCGATAGATCACTTAACTACCTATTACATGAAGCCTCCGATTGACTCACAATCCTAACATTCATGAACAACCAATCTTCCAAACATTCGACTCGACCACCAACAAAAAACAAGACTTCACGTATAACCACACATTTAACATACAAGACCAACCACACACCATACAATCATGACTCAACATGATCAACCCACCTACCACCTACGAAACATCCTACACTTTTGACTTACCATCCACCTACTCAACACACAGATAGACTACGTAACCATCCATTACATAAAACCCTAGATCGACACCCAACATTCATGGAAGACCTACCTACCCTCCAAACATACAACATGACCGACCACACTCCTACACATCACACACAGTACTCTCGATAGATCACTTAACTACCTATTACATGAAGCCTCCGATTGACTCACAATCCTATCATTCATGAACAACCAACCTTCCAAACATACGACTCGACCACCAACAAAAAACAAGACTTCACGTATAACCACCCATTTAACATACAAGACCAACCACACACCATACAATCATGACTCAACATGATCAACCCACCTACCACCTACGAAACATCCTACACTTTTGACTTACCATCCACCTACTCAACACACAGATAGACTACGTAACCAACCATTACATAAAACCCTAGATCGACACCCATCATTCATGGAAGACCTACCTACCAAACATTCAACTTGATTAACCACCCACCTACACACCACACATTCATCTTGATAATCCAATCTCTCTACACAAAAAGACTCTTATCAGACTATTTACTTAACATACATGACACCACACATTCTACATCAACCATATACCTACTCAACACACAAAAGACCAACCACACACTCTACATATAAGACTCTTGGATGGTCATCCATCAACTCATCATCCAACACCTCTGATATATCATTCACTTGAACATTACATAAGACCTTAGATTGACACCCATCATTCATGGTAGACCTACCTACCTACCAAACATACAACTTGATTGACCATCCACCTACACACCACACATTCATCTTGATAATCCAATCACCCTCCCATAAAAGGACTCTTGTCAGACTATTTACTTAACATACAAGACACCACACATTCTACATCAACCATCTACCTACTCAACACACAAAAGACCAACCACACACTCTTCATATAAGACTCTTAGTTGGTCACCCACCAACTCAACATACAACACCTCTGATACACTATTCACTTGAACAGTACATAAAACCTTAGATTGACACACATCATTCATGGTAGACCCATCTACCAAACATACTACTTGACCGACCACCCACCTACACATCACACACAGTACCCTCGATAGGTCACTTAACTACCTATTACATAAAGCCGTCAATTGACTCACAGTCCTAACATTCATAAACAACCAACCTTCCAAACATACGACTCATCCACCAACAAAAAACAAGACTTCACGTATAACCACTCATTTAACATACAAGACCAACCACACACCATACAATCATGACTTTACATGAACAACCCACCTTCCACCTACGTAACATCCTACACTCTTGACTTACCACCCACCTACTCAACACACAGATAGACTACGTAACCAATCATTACATAAAACCATAGATCAACATCCAACATTCATGAATGATCTACTACCAAACACACGACTTGACCACCTTCCCAAAGCACAAGACTTTCGAAGGACCACCTACCAAACACAAAAGATCAACCACACACTCTACATATAAGAACCTTAGTTGCTCGCTCACCTACTCAACATACAACACCTCTGATACACCACCCACTTGAACATTACATAAAACCTGTGATATTCCATCAAATAACCAAACACACATGACTCCCAATAGACCAATCCACCTACCTCTGCACACACGATTCCTTAGGACACACCCTACATCCATCTCTCCCCCTACAGACAAAACTCCTAGAGAACTATCCATTCACCATAAAAACACTATTGCTTCATATAATCATGTTTTAAAATAACATTATTTCACTATAAGATAGGTTTAATATAGCTAAAGACCTAAAGTGTTTCCTAAAATTCTGCTTTACAACTAAAAAATACGAGAGAAAGTTAGGTTTAAAAGCAATGAACATAGAAAAAGTTAGGTTTAAAAAATTAAAATAGAAAAAGTTACGTTTAAAAACATTAAACATAGAAAAAAGGTAGGTTTAAAAAATTAAAATAGAAAAAGTTACGTTTAAAAACATTAAACACAGAAAAAGTTAGGTTTAAAAAATTAAAATAGAAAAAGTTTGGTTTAAAAAAATGAACATAGAAAAAAGGTAGGTTTAAAAAAATTAAACATAGAAAAAGTTACGTTTAAAAACATTAAACACAGAAAAAGTTAGGTTTAAAAAAATGAAACATGGAAAAAGTTAGGTTTAAAAAAATGAAACATGGAAAAAGCTAGGTTTAAAAAAATGAAACACAAAAAAAGTTAGGTTAGCAAACATCAGAAAAGATGTTAAAATTGACTTTTTAACAACTTTTCGGAAAAGTAAGGATAGCAATCAACCTTTCGGTTGATTGTTAGACTTACTTTTCTGATGTTTGCTAACCTAACTTTTTTTGTGTTTCATTTTTTTAAACCTAACTTTTTCCATGTTTCATTTTTTTAAACCTAACTTTTTTCCATGTTTCATTTTTTTAAACCTAACTTTTTCTGTGTTTAATGTTTTTAAACGTAACTTTTTCTATGTTTAATTTTTTTAAACCTACCTTTTTTCTATGTTCATTTTTTTAAACCAAACTTTTTCTATTTTAATTTTTTAAACCTAACTTTTTCTGTGTTTAATGTTTTTAAACGTAACTTTTTCTATTTTAATTTTTTAAACCTAACTTTTTCTGTGTTTAATGTTTTTAAACGTAACTTTTCTATTTTAATTTTTTAAACCTAACTTTTTCTATGTTCATTGCTTTTAAACCTAACTTTCTCTCGTATTTTTTAGTTGTAAAGCAGAATTTTAGGAAACACTTTAGGTCTTTAGCTATATTAAACCTATCTTATAGTGAAATAATGTTATTTTAAAACATGATTATATGAAGCAATAGTGTTTTTATGGTGAATGGATAGTTCTCTAGGAGTTTTGTCTGTAGGGGGAGTGGTGGATGTAGGGTGTGTCCTAAGGAATCGTGTGTGCAGAGGTAGGTGGATTGGTCTATTGGGAGTCATGTGTGTTTGGTTATTTGATGGAATATCACAGGTTTTATGTAATGTTCAAGTGGGTGGTGTATCAGAGGTGTTGTATGTTGAGTAGGTGAGCGAGCAACTAAGGTTCTTATATGTAGAGTGTGTGGTTGATCTTTTGTGTTTGGTAGGTGGTCCTTCGAAAGTCTTGTGCTTTGGGAAGGTGGTCAAGTCGTGTGTTTGGTAGTAGATCATTCATGAATGTTGGATGTTGATCTATGGTTTTATGTAATGATTGGTTACGTAGTCTATCTGTGTGTTGAGTAGGTGGGTGGTAAGTCAAGAGTGTAGGATGTTACGTAGGTGGAAGGTGGGTTGTTCATGTAAAGTCATGATTGTATGGTGTGTGGTTGGTCTTGTATGTTAAATGAGTGGTTATACGTGAAGTCTTGTTTTTTGTTGGTGGATGAGTCGTATGTTTGGAAGGTTGGTTGTTTATGAATGTTAGGACTGTGAGTCAATTGACGGCTTTATGTAATAGGTAGTTAAGTGATCTATCGAGAGTACTGTGTGTGATGTGAAGGTGGGTGGTCGGTCTAGTATGTTTGGTAGATGGGTCTACCATGAATGATGTGTGTCAATCTAAGGTTTTATGTACTGTTCAAGTGAATAGTGTATCAGAGGTGTTGTATGTTGAGTTGGTGGGTGACCAACTAAGAGTCTTATATGAAGAGTGTGTGGTTGGTCTTTTGTGTGTTGAGTAGGTAGATGGTTGATGTAGAATGTGTGGTGTCTTGTATGTTAAGTAAATAGTCTGACAGAGTCCTTTCATGGGAGGGTGATTGGATTATCAAGATGAATGTGTGGTGTGTAGGTGGATGGTCAATCAAGTTGTATGTTTGGTAGGTAGGTAGGTCTACCATGAATGATGGGTGTCAATCTAAGGTCTTATGTAATGTTCAAGTGAATGATGTATCAGAGGTGTTGGATGATGAGTTGATGTATGACCATCCAAGAGTCTTATATGTAGAGTGTGTGGTTGGTCTTTTGTGTGTTGAGTAGGTAGATGGTTGATGTAGAATGTGTGGTGTCATGTATGTTAAGTAAATAGTCTGATAAGAGTCTTTTTGTGTAGAGAGATTGGATTATCAAGATGAATGTGTGGTGTGTAGGTGGGTGGTTAATCAAGTTGAATGTTTGGTAGGTAGGTCTTCCATGAATGATGGGTGTCGATCTAGGGTTTTATGTAATGGTTGGTTACGTAGTCTATCTGTGTGTTGAGTAGGTGGATGGTAAGTCAAAAGTGTAGGATGTTTCGTTGGTGGTAGGTGGGTTGATCATGTTGAGTCATGATTGTATGGTGTGTGGTTGGTCTTGTATGTTAAATGTGTGGTTATACGTGAAGTCTTGTTTTTTGTTGGTGGTCGAGTCGAATGTTTGGAAGATTGGTTGTTCATGAATGTTAGGATTGTGAGTCAATCGGAGGCTTCATGTAATAGGTAGTTAAGTGATCTATCGAGGGTACTGTGTGTGATGTGTAGGTGTGTGGTCGGTCAAGTTGTACGTTTGGTAGGTAGGTAGGTCTACCATGAATGAATGGAGTCAATCCAAGGTTTTATGTAATGTTCAAGTGAATGGTGTATCAGAGGTGTTGAGTAGGTGAGTGGTAAGTCAAGGGTGTTGGATGTTACGTAGGTAGGTAGGTCTTCCATGGATGTTGGGTGTCAATCTAAGGTTTTATGTAATGTTCAGGTGAATGGTGTATCAGAGGTGTTGAGAAGATGAGTGGTAAGTCAAGAGTGTTGGATGTTTGGTAGGTAGGTCTTCCATGAATGTTCCATGAATGACCAACCAAGAGTCTTATATGTAGAGTGTGTGGATGGTCTTTTTTTCTGTTGGGTATGTAGATGGTTGATGTAGAATGTGTGGTACGTCTTGAATGCTAAGTAGGTGTTCTGTCGGGTCTTTTGTGCTGATTAGGTGGGTGTTTTATCAAGGGACAGTGTGTTTTGTAAAGGGTCTTTCTATTAAGTCATGTTTACAGAGTGTGTGGTAGGTCTATCATGAGTTATGTATTGTAGATAAGTGGTTGTAAAAAGACTTGTGTGTTAAGAACATTGGGAATGTGATACCTACTCGTCACGTCTATCAACAGGACTGTGTAATGAGTAAGTGGACTGTCTAAAGTATATAAAAGGGCTGGTGTGTGAAATATCAGGATTTATGTTAGTTTGGTCCACAGGTCATCCACATGTTTTATGTTAATGAATGTACAATCAAGAGTCTTGTGTGTTTAGTATGTGAGTGGTTAAACATAAGTATTGTATGTATGGTGTGTGGAAGGTATATTGGGTAGGTGGGGGTATATCAATAGGACTGTTTTCATGTTAGTATGATGGTATATTTGGTCATGTCTGCGCAGTGTGTAGTTTGTTCATCATGATTTTTGTATGTTTGGTAGGTGATCCTTCAAAAGTCTTATGCTTTGGGAAGGTGGGGTGGATGTCGGCTTCTGTTTGATAAATAGGTGTGTGATCAAACAAGTGTTTTGAGTGTATTGTGTAGGTGAGTGAATAATCAAACGTCTTCTATGTAGGGTGTATGGTCAGTCTTGTATGTTAGGTAAGTGGTGTGTAAGATGTGTTATGTGTCGGAGTGGGGAGGGTGGTCTATCTGGAGGACTATGTGTTGGATAAGTAGGTAGAAGGGTCTTACTACTGGATAGGAAGGGTATTGGTGTTTGGTAGGTATCTTGTGCATGTGTGTTGGATAGGTGGAGGGTCTTGAATGTAAAGTAGGTTGAGTGTCGTTAATGTTGTGTGTTTAGAGGGAAGTTGGTCTGTAAAGATAACTGTGTGTTGTCTGAGTGGGTAAGGGAGCCTTACTATGGGATAGTAAGGGTTATGGAGCTTGGTAGGTGTCTTGTACATGTGCTTATGGATAGGTAGATGGGCGGTCAGGGGCCTTATGTAATGAATAGGAAGGTGATCTATCAAGGGTGTAGTGTGTTCTAGGTTCTCCATGTGTTTTGCTCTCTGGGAGTGGTGAATATACATTTTGTGATCAGGTGTTTTACAGTCAAAAGAAACCAAACTTTCTTACTGTTAATACCAAGGTTTCTTCGATAGACACATTTCGACTGACTATTCGTTTGTTTGTTTAATGTGTAACGGATCATTAGTACTAAATTTTGTTAAAACTAGACTTATGGTGTGGACATTATAGAGAATTTATTCCTATTGGCTACTTACTCTTTGCCAGCTGATTGGAGTCAACTGAATAGCTGTATAGGTTAAACAATTAGTTTACAGGAGTTACGTTAGTTTTGTACGTTGTTTTGAGCTTGAACAGTGTTTTTAATGTTTAGGGGGAATATCGTTGTTATGGAACTGTATTTTAATGCTTTTAGGAAATTATAACATATTTTGTACACAAGTAACCCTATTTATGGGCAATTTATCTAAATTTTAAGGAGTTTGGGTTCCATAGTTTCCCTGACTAATGTGTTGTAAGTGGGTGATAATCAAAGGGTTCAACAGCCTTAGTTAGTGACAGAGACTAAACTCGTTCATCTACACTCATTCAGGACCCATACCTGTAAGATTGACGTCTCAGATACAGTAAATGGTGTATTGCTATGGTGTGTATAAAGTGTGAGGAATCACCTTGTGTTTGAGGTAATTACACTTAATTTATCATATGTTTGTGGATATTATAATTGTTATTGTAAGTTTAGGTTGATTAGCATACAGTAGTTCGGTAGACTAAGGTTAGGGTGTCTCTTGACATGTAAAAGTTTAAGAAGTATTATTGGTTAATATACTTCGTTTAAAGTCGATGAACGTATGTAAAGGGGGACTGCGTGCTTTACCTTGTTAAAAGTTTACTATTTCCGTGTGACTTAATGAGAAGTTGTATTGGGTGTAGTGATGTAAGCCCTCTACTTGGGGGTACTATGTTGATGGAGATGACGGATGTTAACTTTATTTTGAGACTTCAATGTGTATGAATGTAATTTGATTGGAATTACGCTATAAATTTAATGCATATTGATTGAAGTTCTACCTGACCTATGAAGACTTCAGAAAATACGGTATAATTTGATGTACAATCTCTCATTATTACACATAGGATTGATGTGTTGGTATGTATACATTACGGAGTTTACAACAAAACAAGTAGGTGAAACTTTGTTAAAGTTAAGTTTACTTGTAATGATTTAAGTATAAAGCACAAGTTGATGAAAAAGGTTCTATGTATTACGTATGGTAATTGGAAATAAGGAGAATATCAATTGATTTTACTGAATATATTGTAATGTGTCAATAAGTTGTTACTGTCTTTTTGTAATTCTGTTCAAGTTTAAATGGCTCATAGCCTGTTTTCATCTGAGGCCTACATTGGAGATGGTTTAAAGCGTTTATAAGAGGATGGTTAATGCATTTCATTTGGTGAGGGGCAGATAAAGTACCGTGTGATTAGTCTTGAATCGTCTTTGTACACTATAATATAAGAACCAAGCTGTGAGATCTGATCATTGTATTAATTGCACCAACAGAAGAGTTGGTTGTACGGTCTATTAGGTATTGTTCTACTGACTTAGGTCTAGTTAGGTCTGCATAGTTTGTTAGAAGGTGCACTTTTGCATATTATGACAAAGCCTTTAATGTTTAGACTTCTACCTTAGGTTTTCAAGTATCTTTCAAGTGTTAATGGACATGCCTTATACCTATTTCCTGAACGGGTTTATTTCTTTGATTATTAACGGAAAACCACTTTTGTACATAGTATAGTGAGTAATACATGACATCGTAAGGTTTATCCAAATCTACAACAGGCCTTTCTAAGACTGCTATGGTAGGTACTACAGCTTGCAATATTAAAGGTTTTTTACGTTTCCGTAGGGCAATACACACCTTTCCCTTTCACAATCGTACAGTACACTTGTACTGTACGACAATTACTGAACATGTAGATGGCGTCGAGGGACATCAACTTTTAAACAATCCGTTCTTCTTTAATCAACGTGTTACAAACACTTGGATATGGACAGAGGGCATGGACTTCCATGTCCGCATAATAGCAAACCCCTATCTAACACATGACGAACAAGACCATCACGACATGTCAGGCCTTTATTAAACACCTCTGCTACAAACGGACCTTTTCAGGACCCTATAACTGTTAATGCATAGTTTTAAGTAACCCAGGTAGAGTGACGTCAAGGGCGTCCCATGGGAATTGGGCAATGTCCTTAAGTTTTGCCTTCAGCTTACTTGATGGTTGTGAGGTATTAAATACTCACTGTAAAGGAAAACTGGTTAAATCAAGAACAATAACTAAATAAGTCTGGGAGATAGCAGAGTGGGGTCATTGAAGCTATCGTAAACCACAGCGCGTCTTTGCTGCACCTTTGATAATATGACTAAATGGTAAGCACTTTTAATAATATACATAAATGGTGCACTTTGTGTTTCATATAAGCACTGTATTTCTTGGGTGTTGATGTTGTTCTCTGTCTGCTTTCTGTTGCCTTGTCAATGGGCTCGGATGAGGTCGTTGTTAATGTGTGTATAGGTTTCGGTAGAGTCATTCCAGTGTTTTTAAAGGTTAAGCGTGATGGGTCCATTGGTTTCTCCTCCAGGACATATCGTTTTGGGGTGCATAATAATCCTCCTGAAACATTCGAATTCAATTGCTTTAAGATAGTAATAATCTATTGATTAATTTATAGAAAGCAACATATAACGTCAATTACCTCAGTCAGTCTACAGCAATCATTTAGAGAGTTGTTGTGGAATTTTTGTGACTCTTATCAATTGTTTGTAATTTGCTGAGAACGTTTGCCTCGAATGAGTGTTTTTCACCTACTGCTGTGTGTCTAATTTTTTTTCTTTTGTTTTATTTATTGTTTTTTGTTAAATTTGTTATTTTGAATCCTTAGGTCTCGAATGGGTGTTTTTCACCTACTGCTGTTTGTCTAATTTCTTTCTTTTATTTATTATTTTTTGTTGACTTTCTTATTTGACTTAATAAATTATATGACTTGTTAGTCTTGTTCCAAGTATTGCTTCTTTATAGACCTTACACTTGCATACCTTTGTTGCAGATGGACCTACTGGCTGCGAGACAATGCGTTTAGTTTAGTATATTTTAGAGGTAGTATAATGTAGGTTTAGTTTATATATTGTTTAGAAGTGTATGTAGTGTGTAGGTTTAGTATATTTTTAGAAGTAGTATAATGTAGGTTTAGTTTATATATATCTTTTAGAACTAGTATAATATAGGTTTAGTTTAGTATATTGTTTAGAAGTGTATGTAGTGTTTAGGTTTAGTATATTTTAGAGATAGTATAATGTGGGTTTAGTTTAGTATATCTTTTAGAACTAGTATAGTATAGGTTTAGTTTAGTATATTGTTTAGAAGTGTGTGTAGTGTAGTTTTTACTTTACTATTTGAAAATAAAGTTTTGTTATACTGTATTGAATGAGTTTTCATTTCTACTATGTAGTAACACTTACCTACATTTAGCTAAGCACTTTCTAGTTTTATAAGCATTGAGTTCTTACCGTTGAGGTGAATAAATAACTAGATATGGACTTGAAGGAAGAAGGAATTATGTGTACTCTATATGAATATAATTATGAAGGGTATTACACTGTACTTACGTTGTATCGGGCTTTCCTTTAAAGATTGTTTTCAAGAGTTTACTCAAAATTAACTTAACGTTCCTTATTGGTCTTTTTAATACAGTAGAACTTCATTAGTGAAGTTGAGAGTTGATATTAGTCACTTAATAATATGTTCAATTTATATAATTTACAATAAAACCAATATATTTTAAATTATTAACTATATAGTAGAATAGAATCTTCATGTATTGGATCCGCTCAAAGTATTACTGTGGTGAATATTTTAGAACTGTTAGATTGATTTAAGTGGGTGTCCATAACTTTTTACGATAATGCTTCCGTTGGAATTGGCGTTGTTATCTGTATTGGTCATTTTGCGATAACGGTGATGTGCAGTTGAAGTATCATTGTTTCCATTCAATTCTCTAATAGCTTATTTAATATTACTATTCTCACTTGTAGTGTTCTTCCTTATATTGTGTTTATTATTTAGTTAAGTGCGCAGTGGTGTACAAAGGTGTAAATGTTCGGCTTGGTTCATAAGGATAATATTGGGTTGGTTTTAGTAGTTAAGTAACAGTTGTTGTGATAACATACAATAACTATTTATTATCCTGTACCAATTGTATAACTAAAACTAATATTGTAAACTATTGTAAATGGTGTGTCCGTTGGTTCAATAGATAAATAAATAAATAAAAATGTATGTTTTGAATGTTTGGCGTTATACTCAGTTACTATGAGTTTAATCTTCAGCTGTTAAACAAAAATAAATGAACACTCTTGAGATAGGCTAAGTACTACCCTATACTAATAAATAGGTTACGACGCAAGTACTGTGAGTGAGATACTGTAAATAAATTTAGTATTGTTATTGAACAGTTGTTTACTATTATCATACAGCATTTGTTAATGCATTTCTGTGTCAGCGTCAGGAGCCGTTAGGGACCAATGTAATCCCCTTATCTGCCCTTTAAATAAACATTGCTATAAAAATATAAAAAAAAAAAAAAAAAAGATTTAAAAAAGCTAAAGAAAAGGGCAGAAGGGGACTCCACATATTGTATTTTGGTTTATACATTTACACATGTACGTCGATGTCTTGAGTTCACTCGTTATTGTTCGAAACTGTAATATTGTGTTATATATTTAATCTCCTATTTTTGTATTGAATTCAGATAATGTTGAGGCTGAAGTGTATCGGGCGTTGGGTCAGCACGCGAAGTCGGAGTGATATTTATAAAATAGTGTAATTGGCTCACTATGAAGTACATTAATTAGTTAATGTTTAAAGTGAATGTGGAAACTTCAGTTACAGTACGGCCAGGGTGGCACACTGTAGTTTAGGAATATATATACTTACGTTTAATATTAGGTAAATATTTAACAGTTAAATTTAAAAGACCTTTTGCAATGTTTTAGGTTAGGCGACTTGTGATTTAAGTAGATTAGTATCACTCTTTTATTTACGGTAAACGCTAATTTACAATGAATACAAACGGGATGGCATAGTCGTGGAAATATAGCTATAACTATGCAATTGAAAACAGTTATAATCATAGTATATAACAGGTAACATCCATCGTCAGTTCATGCAATAGCAACAAGCAGTGATATTCATTAAGCAATAGATGTTTAACAAGCAAACGTGTAAGAATAATAACTAGACAGATATAAACAGCACTAACAAGCATGAAGGTAATAAACTAGGAAAATACAGAATTAGGGTGAGGTACGTATAATTAGATCAAGTGATGATAATTAAAGTGCCGTGAAGGTGGTTTTCAGGTGTTGACTGTATTAGGTGTGTTTAGGACTTGTGGCCTGTGCAGGGTTCTCCATGGACTCTTATTTATGGATTTTTCTCAAATTGTACTAGGTCTTGGGAAGACTATATGGAATATGGGAGACCATATGTGTTGAAAGTTTTCTAACTTTGGTAGTAGTGATATGGGGGGTTGAGATAAGTAGGTTAACAGTAGGTGTTATATGGGGGAGCTAGGTAGAGTTAGGTTTAGAGTTAATTTCAATATGTAGGCTAAAAGTAGGTGTGGGAGAGTTAACCTGGATGCGCATGCGTCACCCGGCATTGCCGCCAAGGGCGCTGCGGTCACGTTGCCGCCAGGGGCGCTGCGATCGCTAGGTATTGCTGCCTGGGGCGCTGCGGTCGCGTTGCCGCCAGGGGCGCTGCGGTCGCGTTGCCGCCAGGGGCGCTGCGGTCGCGTTGCCGCCAGGGGCGCTACGTTGCCGCTAGGGGCGCTACGGTCGCTCTTTGTTATAGTATATATGATGTTAATTTTATATAGTATAAAGACGCCATATTGGATGAGGGAATTTTGGGGTGGGAATTTTCCCACGGGGTGTGAGTTGGCGCGGGCGGGAAGAGACGCCATATTGGATCCGGTCGCCATCTTTTGTATTTCATGACGCCATATTGGACAAAAAAAGTGCATTTTATATAGTGTAACAAGGAAAAAGTTAGGTTAGGAGTGTATTTTATATAGTATAACGTGGGAATTTGGCGGGTAATGTGGGGGGAATGTGTGGGAAATGTGGGTAATGTGTGGGAAATGTGGGAAATGAGGGAAATGTGAGGGAAATGTGAGGGAAATGGGGGAAATTTTGTGGGGGAGGGGGTGGGGGGTTGGCAACACTGCGCCGCCATCTTGGATCCGGTCACGTGACCAAAAAAAAGTGGGTCTCAAACTGCCCAAAAATATCTACTCAAATTGAAATACGCTTGCAGAATAAAGGCATTTTTATTTATTTATCTGATGGAAGAAAATACGTAATGTTCGATAGTTTGAAGTGTTCAGATAAAGCTGACAGATGATGGTATGTTTTTGTAACATATACTTTCACTGATAACCAATATCTTAATTTAATGTAAGAAAATGGTTATTCAACATAAATTATCCAAGTAGAGGGACGTTTCAGATTTAATTCGTTCAAGTCACATGAATATCTTCTGTTAAACTAGATTTTCAAATTATGAATACCAAAATTACCAATCACTGTTGATCCAAAAAGCCTTTTTGAATCAGAAAATAAACAACCTGGATATCTTTAAAATACTATTGTAATGATTAATTTCTAATGATGTTAATTTATATAAGAAATAATGGAAAAGTCATTTCATACTTTATACTGCGTATTTTAAAAATGTGCTTTTCATTCTGAAAAATCTCGGCAAAAATAATAATATTTTGTTGAGTTTCAGCTGTAAAACGTAATTATAAAAGACCATTTTGAAGCAACAACAAATCTCCATGATTTATCCGTACCAACTCTTAAGAGTAAGAGAAAGATGAATAAGATTGTTTTGACGAATATTGGCAGAAGGAAGGACACCTGCGCCAAATATCATTAAGCCTTGAAGAGTAATATTCTAAGTATATTTTATAACATACTTTTTCTTAGTGTAATTGTTTTTCCAAGTTAATTATTACGTTATTTATAACATGTTCGAGTAAATAATAAACTAGAATTAATTCCTCTGAACAAATTTAAGTTAGCAGAATGATTGGAATAAAGGCGTAAAACATCATTCGATGTGTTGTTTTGATCTTAGGCTATATTATTTACTATCTAAATTATATTTAAGACTATAATCATGTCTATACGACTATAAACATATTTGACTATAAATTAAGACTATAAAAATATTTGAACTCATGTGTGTAACTCAAATATTTATTGAAATATTCTAGAAAAAAACTAAATACCAATGGTATGGATCATATTGAAATGTCTTAAAAATAAATAAAATTTTTACGATCGAACACGCTATTATGAAAACCAAACAACGGCATGGCTTTAGGAATGTTCGTGTTGAGTGTTGGATATATTTCGGGGCAATATTTCACTGTCAGTATCTGATAAATGAACGGAGGGTTAAAACATAAATATAGCTGATAAAACAATTTGACGTGCTTTTAACACATTACAGTTATTAGAGAATAATTTTGGCACAACGAAACAACGAGGTATATTGTTCTTGAACTACTAGTGAACAGTTAAATAAAATAAAAACCATACAGTTACAAAGTTATTGCCTTTGCTGGCGAAAGGCCTTGTAAAAAGTATGTTTTATTAGTTTTATTTGAAAATTTAAGAAATGTAAAAATATATATTAAAACTAACCAATATAAACTCATTCTAATCTTTACTCGAATAATGGATTTATCTCATACAAGATAATTTAATTTCACACAACTCCTCTCTGACGAAATATGGTGGGGAAATATATGATCCAACAAACGCTGTCATCTTAATAAGCTGTTATGTAAGTTACATTACATCAGTCTTTTCAATGAAGCGTGCCTATAGACATCTAAACTGCATGTTAAGGTCATGTAACTCGTAAATGTTTACTGTTGTGTGTAAACCACGCCTAGACACCAATGCCATCATTCTTGGCTAAGTTCACATTACTTTGGCACTGTCATGGCTCCCACTTGAACAATAACAGGGTTTGCAGTGGCTCTCTTATTTTTCTAAAGTGATTTTTGTAGAGTTTATTTAGATAAAGTTTTACACTAAAGTTGAGTTTAGATTTTTTTATATAAATGTAAAACGATTATTACTGATTCAATTATGTTTCATAAATTTTTGACACATTTCTCTTATTTCTTCCATAATAGGCTGGTAGGGGACTTCAATACAGGTGACATTTATTCAAGCACTAGAAGGAAAGAAAAATGTATCTAAAAGGATTTATTTTTATCATTATAGATTTTTGTTAGAATGCAAAGATATAAAATAATTTACTCATTTAATTTACAACAACATTGATTTCTGACAGACACCTTGCTTCAATCAACTTCAAAGAACTGAATCAACACTTTGCGACATTCTCTGAATTTTATCGTCGGAATAACTCATTTTGATATTTATTAGAGAAGATTATCTGTCCCCTCAAATTGAATATGAATGTCCATGTTGATGGTATCTGTAAAACAGTTAGTACTGGAATACATGTTTCGTGAAGATAAAATTTTTTTTAATTGAAGATTTTGAAAATGATGTATTTTGCATATATTGAGTCCTATCTACAATATGAATTACTTAAATGGAGCAAGAAGTAAGAAGAATTTGGATAAAACTTTACAATAGTTACAAAAATCAGCAATCAGATATAGTAAAAAAATTAATTTGGATAATGTCTGTAAAAGTAAAACATTATCATGCGATAATCATCGTATAGAACTAGGTATATTGACACGTTACGGGCTGTGTGTATTTGAAACTGTTCTAATAACCAAAGAACATTTGTCTTATACTATGTTAAGACGACACATTATCATAATATACTAATAAAATTATTTTAGTTTATTCTATAATTATATTATAATAATTAAAAAATAATGTATACATAAAAATTACTTACAATACAAAATGTTACGAAAAATTTCCTAATTTTATATTATATTGGAAACATTTTTAATTCTCAACTGCTACCTGACATAAGAAATCTAGAAAAAAAAAATCAAACAGAAATAAATAACTATATTTTGAAAAAGCTATCTTATCAACTGAAGAATATTTTGATCAAGCTTAAAAAATTATGTTAATTCTCGGAATACACTTAAATAATATATTATTTCTATTGCAACTTAAAATGCGTACAATGTTGTATGTTGTTACACAGTTAAAAATTAATAATACTACTACTCAGTTTTGAAATAGACACTGTTTTGAGTATGAAAGTAATACAATTAAACTTATCAACATATTTCACTCCCAAAATTTTTTGTCGAATGAGAAACTTCTTAGGTATATTTAAAAACACAGCCTTGGTATTAGGTATTATTAAATAGAGGAACTGGTTTTTGGCCAATGTCAAATGTTTTTAACACACCCGTACAAGCGTTTTATTGCTATTATCATTTTAAATAGCGAAAAACGTATTATTATAAATTGAACTTACAAAATGCATCTTTATTGCTATAAACAGTATTAATACGTTACTGACATATATTTTCGCACTGTATAGCATTGCATAAAAAGTGCATTTAAAAAGTATTTCTATTTTACTCTAAACGCTTACAGAAAACATTTTTAAGATATGAGTAACAAATAATTCTTAACAAATGTTACGTCACGAAATATCACTTCAATGTGCCTTTAAAGAACATTAAATATAATTAAAGGTTAAGCCTTTGCATTCTCTATTATAGATATTATCCAACAATGTTTTAGTTGGACATATTGAACAATTTACTTTAGTACATTCAATACTTTGGTCATATAAAGTAAAATAACAATTTGAAACGATGAATCCCTACAAAAAGTGCTATCTCTTGAAGTTTTTCTCCACAAAAGTCTCGCCAATTTGTGTTATCAGCCACGCTATTGTTATAAACCGTATGTATTTTATCAGATTCCCTCAGTGAAAAATTGGTCGGGAATGTATCCATTTCCTACCCTTTGCAATGGATTTTGTTGTGAACGGGTTTTTTGTACTAGTTGTGTGTTTTAAGGCCGATAAAATACAACTACGCTTTGAAACTGCCAATGTTTATTGTCTTGATTTAAAGATCATACATTCACACTTTTTGTAATTTTTCTTTTAAATAACACAACTCTACATTGAACACAAAGTGTTTGCTTTCTTCTTGTTATCACTAATACAATTAATGATTATAATTAATCATTAATATAATTAATTATGTTTGTAATTTTATTAACTCTCATGCTGTTGGTGACGAACAATGTTAAGATTTAAATCGCAATTAGGCTAGCAACAATACAGTTTTCTATTGCAAGAAAATAGTTTCATTAGTAGATATTTCCCTATTAATAGTAGTACCTGAAGAATCCTTTCAGCTTACTTTAAACATTTTTGAGAGATTAGCTGACTGCCTTAACCATGTGTTAAGTTAGAAAGATATAACTTTTATAGGATAATAGTTAAGTCTTAAAAAAATAAACAATATAGACACACACGTGAACCTAAAATAATAATATAATCTACAATAAAAAAATTATTACTATGAGAATTGCACTAAAATAGTTCACATCATCAAACTAGTTGTTTCAAATCGTACTCATTTTAGTAGTCAACACAACTCCAAATTAAATGTAATCAACTTTATCTGTATCAACTCGATTTAAAATTCCTAACTTCTCATCAAGCACCTTACCATATGTCTCAGTGAGTGAGTTACATATATCAATAGCTTTATAATACAGATCCACTTTTGATTTGTCGTGCCAAAGTTATATTTTGTACACACTGTCATCGCTTTTCCTGCAATATCAGTGTGAGAACGTCTTAAAATACATTAATAACCTTCTTGTTCTAATTATGTATTTTAAGATTACAGTTATGAAAATATATAAAAAATATTAACAAGGGGAATTTTACAACAAATACGTAGTTGAATAATCACATTTACGAAGCAAAACTATAACGCTCTTAGAATCATAGTGTGCAAATATCGATGGCAAACATCGATCATAACTCTCTGAGATGATGTATTTGCATGTAGGACAGCTTGTTACTGTTGAGTTGTTAGATTATGTATTCACTATTGATCGTCCCTGAAATCAATGTTACCACTAACAGGTAAAATTATGTTTATCGATATATTCGTAAAGTAGTACATAATATTTTGTATTGTTAGTAATGAGAACCAACTGTCTCAGCTAGGTAAACTAACAAAGCGCAAGTCGTTAGTAGCACGAAGACGTGAGCCGCCCTTTGAGAAACCACGCTTGTTCCGAGACCAGGTGACTTAAACATCACAAAGGAGAGCTTAGCAGTGAACTTCCAGGCTCTAATTATAGCGTTTTTATCTCATAAATTAATTAATAACATTACAATGCTTTCAACTATAAAATAATAATAATAATGTTAAAAAGTTTCGCTTTACATCAGGGTGATTTTTTTTATTTTCAATTTAACTATGTTTATTAATGTTTTCTAACAAATTACTTGTTCATAACTTGCACATGGACTTTCTTATTCATTTACAGATTCATTATTATAAAACCAATAATTAATTACAGGTAATATTACTATAAAAACAGATTGTTATTATAAGTTAGTCATATGTAATATTATTCAATTCATAGGATGTTATTTACTTCAACATGACGCCAATAAGTGACTTGTAGACGTATTTTTGTAGTAATAAGGAATCCTGCACATTTTTAGGCTTAGTCCCCAGCCAACATGAATCCATAACACCCATGTAAAATTTCCTATAAAAAAATAAATAAATAAAAGAATTTTTAAATTCCACTGTAAAATCCCTTAAAACATTTGTTTTTTCGCTGATTTGAATGGTTTACGTATTGGCTTGGATAAATACTTAGTGTTGATTGATTTTTTGATCAATAAATGCTTAGTATTAAACTAGAAAATCTTTCAGTACATGTCAAAATATTAAAATAAAAATCAAAGCACTTTCATCAATCAACTTTATTCATTCAATATCTATAAAAACCACAATAGTTTTATAAAGAATTATACTTTGAATATTAGTTTGAATATTGGTGTTATAGAGTAAAATAAAAATGACCGACCACAACAGTACCGTCCATTTACTCTAGACTGTTTACTGGTACTGTACTAGACCATTACATACACACCTGAAAGACGTAAATGTATGCTCCATGACAGAACTTCAATAGGTATCTCATTCAAGGAACATGACAGGATCTAACGTATCAGTTCATGCTAAACTAGTAAATATGGTCCCTGAAGACATTGAACGAATAAACGAACCGAAAAGCTCTTGTGTGATGAGTCGTTGGAATGAAATCAAAATATAATTTTATTACATAATCCTCTAGTTATGGTGTAATAAGTAATGTAATAAAGTGCTTGGCTGTAATGAGTGAATGAGATAAATTGTTGCTTAAGTGGATGATATTTTTAATGCGGAAATGTTTTTAGTTAATTAATATTTATTATGTGCATGGAGTACATTAACATTCACGATTGTATTCAATTTTAATAATATTGAACACGTTAAAGAGATTATCACTATTACCACGTCCGTAGAAAGGTGTGGGGAGGCCCTAAACATTCATTTTCTCTTCATATATCGTGGCTGTATTATTCAAATTTCATCAGACACACTTAAAAAAATATACTGACAAATAAATACATTATAATTACTTTTTCTGGACAATTAAAACTTATTGAAAATTTTTCAATAATGATTTAAGATTTTTTTTAAAATATTCTTAATTTGCGACTTCAATACACCTGTAAAGTTACTAATCCTCCCACATATAGTAGCACATTTCTATAAACTATTTTCTCTAAGGGGCAACTTGTTTTGAATACTGTACATCTAGCTATTTACGTTTTAAATAATATTTATTTAACTGTATGTTAAAGTACAAAATATAAATGAAGAAATTGGTGTTTTCAGATTTGCATAGTCAGATCAAACCTGTTTAAATTTTATAAGTCACAAAAAAATGTAATTTTAAATGCTTATTCTCAACCGCAGCACAGATATAGCTCGAAAGGAACGTTTATCTCGGGGATTAATTACATTGTTCCTTCGAATCGTAATTAATTATGATTGAAGTCATTATTATTATCTCAGAAATACGATTCATTTAAAAAGTTGAATGAGTGTTATACATTTAATGGACTTTAAATCTGACGATGCGAAAATTGTTGCACTGGGGATTTAGTAAAAGCCTTTCAATTTAGTGTACTTCATTTCACTACAGATTTCAAACTGTACCAATAAACTCTTAATAGAGCTCACAGAAATATTATCTTTTTTTGGGGTTAACACTTTAATCTTAATTATTTCGGGTAAGTAGCCTGCTGCCAGTTTGGTGATTAAAAAAATTACATTAAAAATAGTGAAAATGTACATATTAAAACTGCTACTTACTACTCTCTTTCCACAATTTCTAACTGTCATAACTTTGATGAAATAGGCTCTGCTGATCTAATACAACATCGAGAAAAAAACGTTCCCTCTAACCACGATAAATATCCAAGCTTTTCTAATTACTACAGCAATCTAAGTTCAGCTATATTCGTCAAAACAACTTAAACCTAATTATTTAATGAAAATGTAGTTCAGGCCATGGTAGTAAAAAAAATAATAGTGACAATACTGCAACTGTTTTTATTTAAACATGACCGAAAGTATGCATTTATAATGTTTGTCATAAAGACTTGTTTATATACTGTATGTCATATTATGTAATTAGTTTCGGTAACATTTACAACTTAATGAAAGAGAGTTTTCATGTTACTTAATCTGTCGTAATTTAACAATTATTTATGCATTACCTATTATTCTTATTTATAAAACATATTATACATTTTACACGTGTATATAATAGTTATATAAGTTTATATATTTATCTATGTACATTCAATGCATATTATATATAAATTTATGTTGTGCATTAAAACATTAATCAATTTTTCTTTATACTTGTGTAATCTAGTAGCTTTAATGCCAAGAAAAACGTTATTTGAAACTTCAAAAAATGGATAAAAAACTCTGTAAAATATTATACTTTAAAGTACTCTGTTGTGTAATTGTGTCACATTACAGTGTTGAATTTATTTATTTAAAAGAAAAACTTTTAAAATGTATTAATTACTGATTTTGTTTCAGGTTTGTATATAAACTTGAGAGAGAGGAAGAAAATCTCACAAAAATCAACTGTGAGTACTTATTAGTTTTTAGTTGTTTTCTTTTATTTTGGTAATTTTTTTCTATATACCTAGATCCTTACTAAATTTTATTAAAACATCAACACCCTTGTAGTCGAGTAACTCACCATCACACGCGTAAATCAATTGGTGGTTCATTACCATACAGCACAGTTGTCATGGAAGTTAACTTGATCAAAGGTCCTCAGCCAGACAGGGAGATTGGTGGGTGGGTGGGGGGGGGGGGAGATACACAAAATGAGATGTGCGTGAAGTTTACTGCCATTTTGATAAATATTAGTACTTTACATACAACCTTAGCCAGTCTTGACAAATATTTGTATATTTTCACATGAAATAATCAATTTTTTAATAATATGTAGTAAAGCTCTATATATAACTTAACTTAATCTTGTTTGGCGGTAATTTTGATCGTTCTGTAGCAGCGTTTTATTTTATTGCATTTTAGTAAAATGAAAATATTAGCAACATTATTTCGGATAGAAAATTGGTTGAGATACTAAAAATGTTATGTAAATATTTTACAGTTTTTCAGAAATTTGTAGTCTTATCCCCTAAATTAAAAAGTAGATTGTTCCCTTTATTGATATTTGTCCTTTCCCACCAGATATATTTCTGTCGAGTTGGATAAACTTGTTTTGGTGACCGATGTAGTGTTTTCCTCCAACTCCAAGACCACTGATTAGTTCTTGTCACTTTTATGTAGGGGACATTTTCCGGAGATTGAGTGTCCACTTAAAAGTTTTCGGCAACGGATCTCTCGCCCTGTTTTGCCACCGCTGTTAATGTGTGTGTGTGTTTGATGAACGTGTGCGGCACATTTGTGCGTTTTCTAGCATTATGGATACATTTGGCTGTCCTCTGGAAGCAACGTTTAATTTTGAGTCTTATTCGGTTATCCGTAGATATTTTTGCCCCCCCCCCCCTCACACTCATCCAAAATGTAGCTGTTTACACTCAAAACAAAATAAATTAATCTCAGTTTTCTTTCAAGGAATATTGTGCCAGTATTAAAACGGGAACTTATAAAAATTAAAGTAACTTTTGGTTATATTTTTTGTTTCCCGTTATTTCACAGAATTTTCAGGCAGAATCAACATTTTTACAGTCATTACAAGAAAAAGCTAAAGATCTGTAATCTGTTGTTTGGTCATTTATTACAGTAAAAAGTTTCATTTTTATATTAATAAAGTTGGGAATAACAATGAACTTAATTAAAAAGAATAAGATCGAAGAAAATTTTTGATTACATCTAGGTTTAAGAATGTAAAGATTAAAAAAAATAATAATATAAGCTATTCTTGCTTTTGGAGAATAAGTTACAATACATATAAACATTAGTTCAATGTGTACACGCTGCAATCGTCCTAATCTTCTACGTAAAAATCAATTCACTGGCCATTTATGCATCCTTCATACAAATATAATTAGATTATTTAAACCTCTATTTACAGAACAATGTGTATCTATTGTTGTGTACTCTATCTACTATTGTGTGTACTATTGTGAGTATCTAATGTGTACTCTCTATATAGTAGTGAGTGTTTCCCTACACCTTGCTTTCATCTTCTTCATCTTTTTGAAAAAGCCTCCTGCTAAGCTGTGCAAATATTTGCCAGATTATTGTAGGAATAGGAACTAAAGGAAATTTAAAATGAAATTAGGTGAACGGCTGCCAGGAAATCTATTTTAAACAATAAAAAGTAGTCTTTACCGATATGGTGCCTCAGTGATTGAGGCTTTCGACTGAAGAGTCGAGTGTCCATTTTTCGAATTCCTGAGCGGATAGTTGGTGTACTTCACATGTTTGATACATTTTATACTCTGCGGGCCATATGAACTCGCAAGTGATTTTTCGTATTGATAGAAAATGAGATCAAATACACATCGATCTCTTTGTGTTATATAAAAACCAATTGTGTGAAATAACTCTATATTATGTATTTTTGTACTTTTAATACTCTATTACATACATACATACATACATATCCTGTCCCGTTCCGATTATCTTCGGGTCTGGGTATTCACTAGGCCTCTCCATCTTCTTCTGTCCCTCCACAATTCTTCTTCCTCCACATACCCCCATTGTATACCTCTTGCTTCCACATCCCGTTTCACCTCGTCTATCCACCTTCTTCTGGGTCTTCCTCTAGGTCTTCTTCCATTCATTTGGATTTCACTCATCCTTCTTGGGATTCTTACATCTTCCATTCTTTTTACGTGGCCGAACCATCTCAATCTCGACTTCTCTACTTTTTCTCTCAAACTTTCTTCAACTATTCCTCTTCTCAGCTCTTCATTTCTCATTCTGTCTAATCTTGTTTTACCTTTAATCCCTCTTATAAACTTCATTTCCCCTGCCTGCACCCTACTCCATTCCCTCTCCGTTATATTCCAAACTTCTGCACCATAGGTAACTATCGGTGTATAGTACGTTTTGTACATGGTAACTTTAGCTTTCTTTGGTATATCCTTATCCCATACTAGATGTCTAATACTTTGGTAAAATCCTGCCCCTTTCCCCAGTCTCGCCGTCACCTCTTGCGCCATTCTTCCATCATTTGAAAACACCGTACCTAAATATGTAAAATTTTCGACCAACTTAAGCGGCTTCCCTTCTACTTTTAAAGGTCTTTCCAGCTCCCCATCTCTTCCAATCACCATCACTTCACTCTTTTCATTACTTATTCGTAGTCCTCTTACTCTCATAACCTCTGTCCATTTACCCAATTATCTTTGTAACTCTTCTTCATTTCTTCCCCATAACATTACGTCATCCGGAAACATCATAGTTCCCACATTTCCTCTAACATCTTTAATTCCTCTCCACATTATCTCCATTACCAAATTAAACAATACTGGTGACAAAACGCTTCCCTGTTTCAGTCCTTTCCTTATATCAAACCATCTGGTATACCCTGCAACCGTCCTAACTCGACATTTGTGGATTCTATACAATTCCTTTATCCATTCAATGTACTTTTCTTCCAGACCAATGCATCTTAAGCTATTCCAAATGGCACTCCTTTTTACTGAGTCATATGCCTTTTCAATATCTATAAAAACACAAACTATTTTCTGATCAAATTCCCAATGCTTTTTTATTATCTGTCTTACTGCAAAAATTAAATCCACTGTACTTCTATTTCTCCGAAAAACCATGCTGTTCCTCGCTTAACTGATCTTCAATGTAATTTCCTACTCTATTTAAAATCACCTTTTCAAAAATCTTTGCCACTTGACACATTAATGTTATACCTCTATAGCTTTTACATCTCTTCCTACTACCTTTCTTAAACAAAGTCACTATGTCTCCTCTTCCCCACTCTTCTGGCATTCTACCCTCCTTCAAAACACACATAAATAACCTTTTCAACCAATGTAACCCTATAGGGCCTAATGCTTTAATCATATCAACTGTGACTTCATCTGGTCCGGCTGATTTATTATTCTTCATCCCCTTCACTGCATTTTCGATCTCATCCCATGTCATCTCTCCTAATTCCAACAATTTGCTATCGTTTCGTAATTCCTCTCTCTCATCTCTTCTTAGTCCCGAATTTAATAGATCTTCAAAGTAGTCTTTCCACAATTTTCTAATATCCTCTCCATTTTCAATCAGCCTTCCATTTTCGTCTTCCATGTGTTTCGCACTTTCTGTCAATTCCTTTTTGTTTTTCATCATTTTATAAAACATCTTCTTATTACTTTCCATATCTGTTTCTAGTTTGTTAGTAAACCATTCCCACGACTTCCTTTTCTCTTCTTTAATAATCTTGCTACATTCACGCCTCTTTTCATTATATGACTGTTTGTCCTCTTGATTCCTACTCTTCCACCATTTCCTAAATGCTACATTCTTTTCTCTTACCGCCTCTATTGTTCTTTTATTCCACCAGTCTGTTGTCTTTTCTTTCTTCTTACCCCTTGTTCTTCCACACACTTCTTCAGCTGATCCTACCAATACTTTTTTAAAATTGTCCCATTCTGCTTCAACGTTACCAGTTTCATTTTTTGGTAATTTCTTTCCTACCAACACTTGAAATTTCTCTAACTCTTCTTTCTGTTGTAACCTCCAGACTTTTATCCTAGTAATTCCGCCTTTTAACTCCTTTGAACTACTAACCCATTTGAAGGTTCCTACTAACAATCTGTGATCTCCTTCCATGTTTACGCTTGGTATCACTTTTACATCGGTCAACTTTTCTCCCCAAAGCTTATCTACAATCACGTAATCAATGACACTTTTTTGATTTCCATCCCAGCTCTATCTTGTGACAACATGACTCTCCCTTTTTTGGAATCTACTGTTCCCTATCGCTAAACCATTTCTTGTACACAAGTCCAACAACCGTTCGCCTTCTCCATTCCGTGGTCCATATCCAAAAGCCCCCAACACCTCTTCATATCCTCTCCTATCCCTACCCACTTTAGCATTTAGATCTCCCATTAAGATGTTAACATTTTCTAAATGCTCTTCTAATTCCACCTCAAAATCCTCTTTCTCTTGGTCTGTGCATCCCACTTGTGGTGCATACACTTGCATTATAACACACTTCTCTGTCTTCATTTTAATTGTCATACTGATCAATCTATCTGATACATACTTCACCTCCTCAATTCTTTCCTTAATTTTCTTATTTCCTATGAATGCAACACCATTCCTTCCTCTCCTATTTCCACTCCAAAAAAGTTGGTATCCATCACGTAATTCCTTCTCCCCACATCCTCTCCACTTTGTTTCACTCAAACCAAGCACATCTAAACTCCTATCCTTCATTACATCTACTAATTCTTCTATCTTATTCGTTAGCGTAAGTATATTCAATGTTCCGAATCGTACTGTTTACTAAGACGAGTACGTAGTATCACTCAATTCACTTACTCGTCTCTACATTGCGTGTTCTATGTCATGTACTGTTTACTCAATGTACGTAGTACAACTCAATTCACTTATTCTTCTCTACATTGTGTGTTCTATGTCATGTACTGTTTACTCAATGTACGTAGTACAACTCAATTCACTTACTCGTCTCTACATTGTGTGTTCTATGTCATGTACTGTTTACTCAATGTACGTAGTACAACTCAATTCACTTATTCTTCTCTACATTGTGTGTTCTATGTCATGTACTGTTTACTCAATGTACGTAGTACAACTCAATTCACTTACTCGTCTCTACATTGTGTGTTCTATGTCATGTACTGTTTACTCAATGTACGTAGTACAACTCAATTCACTTACTCGTCTCTACATTGTGTGTTCTAACATTTAATACACTTACTCGTCTCTACATTGCGTGTTCTATGTCATGTACTGTTTACTAAGACGAGTACGTAGTATCACTCAATTCACTTACTCGTCTCTACATTGCGTGTTCTATGTCATGTACTGTTTACTCAATGTACGTAGTACAACTCAATTCACTTACTCGTCTCTACATTGTGTGTTCTATGTCATGTACTGTTTACTCAATGTACGTAGTACAACTCAATTCACTTACTCGTCTCTACATTGCGTGTTCTATGTCATGTACTGTTTACTCAATGTACGTAGTACAACTCAATTCACTTACTCGTCTCTACATTGTGTGTTCTATGTCATGTACTGTTTACTCAATGTACGTAGTATCACTCAATTCACTTACTCGTCTCTACTTTGTGTGTTCTATGTCATGTACTGTTTACTCAATGTACGTAGTACAACTCAATTCATTTATTCTTCTCTACATTGTGTGTTCTATATCATGTACTGTTTACTCAATGTACGTAGTATCACTCAATTCACTTACTCGTCTCTACTTTGTGTGTTCTATGTCATGTACTGTTTACTCAATGTACGTAGTACAACTCAATTCACTTACTCGTCTCTACATTGCGTGTTCTATGTCATGTACTGTTTACTCAATGTACGTAGTACAACTTAATTCACTTATTCTTCTCTACATTGTGTGTTCTATGTCATGTACTGTTTACTCAATATACGTAGTAACATTTAATACACTTACTCGTCTATACATTGCGTGTTCTATATCATGTACTGCTTACTCAATGTACGTAGTATCACTCAATTCACTTACTCGTCTCTACTTTGTGTGTTCTATGTCATGTACTGTTTACTCAATGTACGTAGTACAACTCAATTCATTTATTCTTCTCTACATTGTGTGTTCTATGTCATGTACTGTTTACTCAATGTACGTAGTATCACTCAATTCACTTACTCGTCTCTACTTTGTGTGTTCTATATCATGTACTGTTTACTCAATGTACGTAGTATCACTCAATTCACTTACTCGTCTCTACTTTGTGTGTTCTATGTCATGTACTGTTTACTCAATGTACGTAGTACAACTCAATTCATTTATTCTTCTCTACATTGTGTGTTCTATGTCATGTACTGTTTACTCAATGTACGTAGTATCACTCAATTCACTTACTCGTCTCTACTTTGTGTGTTCTATGTCATGTACTGTTTACTCAATGTACGTAGTATCACTCAATTCACTTACTCGTCTCTACTTTGTGTGTTCTATGTCATGTACTGTTTACTCAATGTACGTAGTATCACTCAATTCACTTACTCGTCTCTACTTTGTGTGTTCTATGTCATGTACTGTTTACTCAATGTACGTAGTATCACTCAATTCACTTACTCGTCTCTACATTGCGTGTTCTATGTCATGTACTGTTTACTAAGACGAGTACGTAGTATCACTCAATTCACTTACTCGTCTATACATTGCGTGTTCTATATCATGTACTGTTTACTCAATGTACGTAGTACAACTCAATTCACTTACTCGTCTCTACTTTGTGTGTTCTATATCATGTACTGTTTACTCAATGTACGTAGTATCACTCAATTCACTTATTCGTCTCTACTTTGTGTGTTCTATGTCATGTACTGTTTACTCAATGTACGTAGTACAACTCAATTCATTTATTCTTCTCTACATTGTGTGTTCTATGTCATGTACTGTTTACTCAATGTACGTAGTATCACTCAATTCACTTACTCGTCTATACATTGTGTCTTCTATACCTTTCCCGTTAATTCAAATTACGCAGTAATCTTAAACTACGTTTTGTAGTTACTTATTGTGTTACAAAATACATTTTCTATATTTTAAAGATGCGTAATCTTATATTACGTCTTTATCAACACTTCCCTTCCATCAAAAAGCTCAGACGTTTTTCTGTACTGTATGAGGGTAATAACAACTGTTTGTTTTTTCTCTATTGCGTGTTCGGTGTTTCCTCTCATGTAGTCAATGAACGTAGATAATAACGCCTTAATACATATTTAGAGTTAGTATAAAGGCTATAACAAATGTTTTTATCCAATATGGAGTCTGATATTGTTTTACTATCACTATGTAATAATGATTAAAGAAACGAATATGTCTAGAACGATGAACATGAATTTAAAAAAACGAAAGTTACCTACTTTTTGACATAAACACTTCGAATATTGATAGACTTGTCCCAGATGTAACCGGGTTAAATAAACTTGCTGGGAAGAAGTCTTTTTCTTATTTTTTTTAAACAAGCGTCTTTAAAATTTTTAACCTCGTCGTTGCTTTAGGACTTCTTCCCATGTGCTGCCTCTTTCAGTGGACTAAACAAGTGGAAATCGGATGGTGCTAAATGGAAAATTTACGGGGGTGAGGTAGAACTTTCCAGCCTATTGTTCTGGATGGTTTATGTTGTTCTGGATGGTTAAGCCGTGTGAGGTGGTGCACTATCATGATATATGATCATGACTCTCTGCAAAAATATTCAATGTTCTACCTTGTTCATAAATATTGAGTAGGTATATTAATATTAACTGTTTAATGTACGCTGCTTTCCAAAAATTAC
>JAQJVL010003813.1:0-54346 GCA_035578905.1 Stictocephala bisonia
CAATTTTAACTTGCGATCTTTGAGTTTCAATCATGCGATATTTGAGTTTCAATCTTGCTACCTTTGAGTTTCAATCTTGCGATCTTTGAGTTTCAATCTTGCGATCTTTGAGTTTCAATCTTGCGATCTTTGAGTTTTAATCTTGAGATATTTTAATTTCAATCATGCGAACTTTGTGTATCAATCTTGCGATCTTTGAGTTTCAGTCTTGTGATTTTCGAGTTTCAATCTAGCCATCTTTGAGTTTCAATTTTGTGATCTTTGAGTTTAAATCTTGCGATCTTTGAATTTCAATCTTGCGATCTTTGAGTTTCAATCTTGCAATCTTTGAGTTTCAATCTTGCGATCTTTGAGTTTAATTCTTACGATCTATGAGTTTAAATCTTGCAATCTTTGAGTTTCAATCTTGCGATCTGTGAGTTTCAATCTGACTATCTTTGAGTTTCAATCCTGCACTCTTTGAGTTTCTACCTTTCGATCTTTGAATTTCAATCTTGTGATCTTTGAGTTTCAAACTTGCGATCTTTGAGTTTCAAATTTTTGATCTTTGATTTTTAAGCTTGCGATCTTTAAGTTTCAATTTTGCGATCTTTGAGTTTCAATCTTGCGATCTTTGAGTTTCAATCTTGCCATCTTTGAGTTTCAATCTTGCGATCTTTGAGTTTCAATCTGGCTATCTTTGAGTTTCAAACTTGCAATCTTTGAGTTTCAATCTTGCTATTTGAGTTTCAATCTTGCCATTTTTGAGTTTTAATCTTGCGATCTTTAAGTTTCAATCTTGCCATCTTTGAGTTTCAATCTTGCGATCCTTGAGTTTAAATCTTGCTATCTTTGAGTTTTAACCTTGCGATCTTTGAATTTCAATCTTACGATCTTTGAGTTTCAAACTTGTGATCTTTGAGTTTCAATCATGTGATCTTTAAGTTTCAATCTTGCGATCTTTGATTTTCAATCTTGCCATCTTTAAGTTTCAAAATAGCGATCTTGGAGTTTTAATCTTGCCATCCTTAAGTTTCAATCTTGCGATCTTTGAGTTTTTATCTTGCGATCTTTGAGTTTTAATCTTGCGATCTTTGAGTTTCAATCTAGCTATCTTTGAGTTTTAATCTTGCGATCTTTGACTTTCAATCTTGCGATCTTTGAGTTTCAATCATGCGATCTTTGAGTTTCAATCTTGCTATTTGAGTTTCAATCTTGCCATCTCTTTGTTTCAAAATTGCGATCTTTGAGTTTCAATCTTGCCATCTTTGAGTTTCAATCTTGCGATCTTTGAGTTTCAATTTTGCCATCTATGAGTTTCAGAATTGCGATCTTTGAGTTTCAGTCTTGCCATCTTTGAGTTTCAATCTTGCAATCTTTGAGTTTCAATCTTGCCATTTTTGAGTTTCAATCTTGCGATCTTTGAATTTCAATCTTGCCATCTTTGAGTTTCAATCTTGCGATCTTTGAGTTTCAATCTTGCGATCTTTGAGTTTCAAACTTGTAATCTTTGAGTTTCATTCATGCGATCTTTGAGTTTCAATCTTGCGATCTTTGAGTTTTAATCTTGCTATCTTTGGAGTTTCAACCTTGCGATCTTTGAATTTCAATCTTGCGATCTTAGAGTTTTAAACTTGTGATCATTGAGTTTCAATCTTGCCATCTTTGAGTTTCAATCTTGCGATCTTTGGGTTTTAATCTTGCGATCTTTAAGTATTAATCTTGCGATTTTTGAGTTTCAATCTTGCTATCTTTGAGTTTTAATCTTGTGATCTTTGAATTTCAATCTTGCGATTGTTGAGTTTCAATCTTGCGATCTTTGAGTTTCAATCATGCGATATTTGAGTTTCAATCTTGCTACCTTTGAGTTTCAATTTTGTGATCTTTGAGTTTAAATCTTGCGATCTTTGACTTTCAATCTTGCGATCTTTGAGTTTTAATCTTGCAATCTTTGAGTTTCAATCTTGCGATCTTTGTTTATCAATCTTGCGATCTTTGAGTTTCAAACATGCGATCTTTGAGTTTCAATCTTGCGATCTTTTTAGTTTCAACTTGCGATCTTTTAGTTTCAATTTTTTGCGATCTTTGGTTTTAAAACTTGCGATCTTTGAGTTTTAAGGGTTCCGTCTTTGGTTTTAATCTTGCTATTTGAAATTTTAAAACCCTTTCCATTCTTTGTTTCAAAAATTTTCGATCTTTGAGTTTCCAAATTTGCCATCTTTGGGGTTTTTAAACTTGGGGATCTTTGAGTTTTAATCTTGCGATCTTTGATTTTAATTTTTCGATCTTTGAGTTTTCAATTTTTGCTATTTTTTTAGTTTTAATCTTGTGAAACTTTTAATATCAATCTTGCGATTGTTGAGTTTTAATTTGCGATCTTTGAGTTTTAAAACTTGCGATCTTTTTAGTTTCAATCTTGCGATTTTTTGAGTTTCAATCTTTCGATCTTTTAGTTTTAAGCTTTAGATTTTTTAGTTTTAATCTTGCTATTTGATTTCAAACTTTCCATCTCTTTGTTTCAAAATTGCGAAACTTTGAGTTTCATTTTTGCCCCTCTTTGAGTTTTAAAACTTGCGATCTTTTTAGTTTCAATTTTGCCATTTTTTGGGGTTTAAAAAAATTTCGGTCTTTGGTTACAGTCTTGCCAACTTTGAGTTTTAATCTTGCAATTTTTTGAGTTTTCAATCTTTCCCTTTTTGGTTTTTAATCTTGCGATCTTTTGAATTTCAAAACTTGCCATCTTTGAGTTTCAAAAACTTGCGATCTTTGGGGTTTCAATCTTGCGATCTTTGGGGTTTCAAAAATTTAATCTTTGAGTTTTCAATTTAAAAAGATCTTTTAGTTTTACTCTTTCGTCTTTGTGTTTCAAACTTGCTATCCCCTTTAAATTTCAACCTTGCGATCTTTGAATTTCAATTTTTTGCGAACTTTGAGTTACAAAATTGTGATCAATTTTAGTTTCAATCTTTCCATCTTTGGTTTTAATCTTTTCGATCTTTGAGTTTTAATTTTTGCGGTCTTTAAAAATTTAAACTTGCGATCTTTGAAATTTTTAAACTTTCTATCTTTAATTTTAATCTTTTATCTTTGAATTTTTAACCTTGCGATTGTTGAGTTTTAATCTTGCGAACCCTTTTAGTTTTTATTAAAGCGATATTTGAGTTTTTAATCTTGCTACCTTTGAGTTTCCCAAACTTGCGTCTTTGAGTTTTTAATCTTTTCGAAATTTTTTTTTGAGTTTTAATTTTTGCGATCTTTTAGTTTTAATCTTTAGATATTTTAAATTTTAATTTATGCGAACTTTGTGTATCAATCTTGCGATCTTTGATTTTTAGTCTTTGTTTGGGGAATTTTTTGAGTTTCAATCTAGCCATCTTTGAGTTTTTAATTTTTGGATCTTTGAAATTTAAATCTTTCGATCTTTGAATTTCAATCTTGCGATCTTTTTATTTCAACTTTGCAACTTTGAGTTTCAAACTTGCGATCTTTGAGTTTAATTCTTACGATCTATGAGTTTTTAAAACTTGCAAAACTTTTAGTTTTTAAACTTTCGATCTTGAGTTTTTAATCCCGATATCTTTGAGTTTTTAATCCCCACTCTTTTTAGTTTCTACCCTTTCCCATTTTTTGAATTTCCAAACTTTTTGATCTTTTTAGTTTTTAAAATTTTCGAACTTTGAGTTTTTAAATTTTTGAAACTTTGATTTTTTTAAAAACCCTTTCGATCTTTTAAATTTTTAATTTTTTTCGATTTTGAGTTTCAATCTTGCGATCTTTTAGTTTCAATCTTCCCTCTTTGAGTTTCAATCTTGCGATTTTGGTTTCAATTGGCCCATTTTGGTTTCAAACTTGCAATCTTTTGGGGTTTTTCCCAAACTTGCTATTTGAGTTTCAATCTTGCCCTTTTTGAGTTTTAATTTTTGCGTTTTTTAAGTTTCAATCTTGCCCTCTTTGGGTTTTAATTTGCCATCCCTTTAGTTTTAAATTTTTGCTATCTTTTTTAGTTTTAACCTTGCGTTTTTTGAATTTTTAATCTTAAAGATCTTTGATTTTAAAAAATTTTGATCTTTGAGTTTCAATTTATGTGATCTTTAAGTTTCCAAACTTTTCGATTTTTTGATTTTCAATCTTTTCCCTCTTTAAGTTTCAAAAAAAGCGATCTTGGAGTTTTTTAAACTTGCCATCCTTAAGTTTCAATCTTGCGATCTTTGATTTTTTTTTTTTTGGATCTTTGGGGTTTTAAAAAACTTGCGATCTTTTAGTTTTAATCTAGCTAAACTTTGAGTTTTTAAACTTGCGATCTTTTACTTTTTTAAACTTTCGATCTTTTTAGTTTCAATCATGCGATCTTTGGGGTTCAAACTTGCTAATTTTTGGGTTTCCCAAAATTTTCCCTCTCTTTTTTTCAAAATTTCGATCTTTTTAGTTTTTAATCTTGCCCCTTTGAGTTTCCCAAACTTGCGATCTTTGAGTTTCAATTTTGCCATCTAGAGTTTTTAGAATTGCGATCTTTTAGTTTCAATCTTGCCATCTTTGAGTTTCCCAAACTTGCAATCTTTGAGTTTATTTTAATTTTCCCTTTTTGAGTTTCAATCTTCGATCTTTGAATTTCAATCTTGCCATCTTTTGGGGTTTTAAATTTTTGCGATCTTTGGTTTAATCTTGCGATCTTTTTGGGGTTTTTAAACTTGAAAATTTTTAGTTTCATTTTTTGCGTTTTTTGAGTTTTTAAACTTGCGTCTTTTAGTTTTAATCTTGCATCTTTGATTTTTTTAAACCCTTTCGATCTTTGAAATTTCCCAAACTTTTCGATCTTAGAGTTTTAAAAAATTGTGATCAAATTTAGTTTCAATTTGCCATCTTTTTAGTTTCAATTTTGCGAAACTTTTGGGTTTTTTTAAAATTTTGGGTCTTTAAGTATTAATCTTGCGAAACTTTGAGTTTCAATTTCCCGCTATCTTTGAGTTTTTTTTTTCTTTTGATCTTTTAATTTCAAAAACTTGCGATTGTTGAGTTTCAATCTTGCGGGGGTCTTTGAGTTTCCCAAACATTTCGATATTTTAGTTTCCAAAACTTGCTACCTTTGAGTTTTAATCTTGCGGGTCTTTGGGTTTTAACTTCCCATCTTTGAGTTTTAATCTTGCTTTTTGAGTTTTAATCTTGCCCAAACTCCCTTTGGTTTTCAAAATTTTTGCGGGTTTTGGGGTTTCAAAACTTTTTCCCTCTTTGAGTTTTTTAAATTTTTTCGATCCTTTGAGTTTTAAACTTGCGATCTTTGAATTTAAAATTTTCGTTTTTTAGTTTAAAACTTGCAAATTTTTTAGTTTTCAATCTTGGATCTTTGAAATAATTTTTCGATTTTTGAAATTTAAAAACTTGCGATCTTTGATTTAATCTTGCGATCTTTTGGGGTTTTTAATCTTGCGTTTTTTGAGTTTCAATCCTTCCCTTTTTTGAAATTTTAAACTTTCGATCTTTGAGTTTTAATCTTGCTTTTAAATTTCCCAAATTTGGGGTTTTTTTGGGTTTTAAAAATTGGGGATCTTTAAAATTTTAATCTTGGAAAATTTTTTAGTTTTAATCTTTGGGTCTTTGAAATTTTAATTTTGCCATCTTTGAGTTTAAAATTTTCGATTTTGAGTTTCATCTTGCCATCTTTTAGTTTTAATTTTTGCCAAACTTTTTTAGTTTCAAAATTGCCTTTTTGAGGTTTTTTTTTTTGCGATTTTTTGAATTTTAAACTTGCCATCTTTGAGTTTCAATCTTGCGATCTTTTTAGTTTCCCAAACTTGCGATCTTTGAGTTTTAAACTTGAAACTTTGAGTTTTAATTTTTGCTTTTGATTTCAAGCCTTCGCAAAAAACGTTTAGTTTCAATCCTTTGCCATCTTTAAGTTTCAACCTTTCGATCTTTGAATTTTTTAAATTTCGATCTTTGAGTTTAAAATTTTTTGGGTCTTTTTTTCAATTTTTGCCATTTTTGAGTTTCAATCTTGGATCTTTGAATTTTAATCTTGCGGTTTTTAAAAATTTAATCTTTGCGATTTTTTGAGTTTTTTTTTTGCATCTTTAAATTTTAATCCCCTTGGATCTTTTTAATTTCAACTTGCGGGTTTTGAGTTTATTCTTGCATCTTTTAGTTTTTAATCTTTCAATTTGAGTTTCAATCTTGCCACCTTTGGGTTTTAATTTTTCGGAAAAATTTTAGTTTCAAAACTTGCCATCTTTTTAGTTTTAATCTTGCGATTTTTTGAGTTTTTTTAAACTTGAGAAAAAATTTTAATTTCAATCTTTCCAAAAATTTGGGGTTTTTAAAACTTGCTCTTTGAGTTTCAATCTTGGGATTTTTGAGTTTCAATCTTGCCCTCTTTGAATATCAATTTTGCCATATTTTAGTTTTAAAACTTTTCCCATCTTTGAATTTCAATCCCTTTCGGGTCTTTGAGTTTCAAAATTTAAACTTTGGGGTTTCAATTATTTCGATTCCCTTTTTTTTCAATCTTGGGGATCTTTGAGTTTTTAAACTTTCATTTTTTTGGGTTTTAACTTGCATTTGAATTTCAAACTTGCCATTTTTTTTTTGAGTTTTTAATCCTTGGGCCCCTCTTTGAGTTTAAAACCCTTTGGAAACTTGGGTTTCAAAAATTTAATCCTTTTGAGTTTCAAACTTGCATCTTTAAATTTTTAAAATTTTTTATCTTTGAATTTTTTTTCTTTCGATTTTAAATTTCAAAATTTTTGGGTCTTTGGTTTCAATCTTTCGATTTTGAGTTTTTAATCTTTTGCACCCTTTTAGGGTTTTAATCTTTCGATTTTGAGTTTTAATTTTTTATTTTTTGAGTTTCCCCCCTTGCAAAATTTTTAAATTTTAATCTTTGGGGATTTTTGATTTCAATCTTTCCAATTTTTTGGGTTTTTTTTTGCGATCTTTAGTTTCAATCTTGGTTTTTGAGTTTCAATCGGGGATCCTTTTAGTTTAAAATTTTTTATCTTTTAGTTTTTTAAAACCCTTTAAACTTTTAATTTCAATCTTCGATCTTTGGGGGTTTCAAACTTGGAATCTTTTAGTTTCAATCCTTTGGGTCTTTTTGTTTAATTTTTCGATCTTTGATTTTCATCTTTCCAAACTTTAAATTTCAAAATTTCGATCTTGGAGTTTTAAAAACTTTCCACTTTAGTTTTAAAACTTGGGGATCTTTGTTAAATTTTTACCCTTTTTGGGTCTTTTTAATTTTTAATCTTGGATCTTTTGGTTTCAAACTTGGATCTTTGAGTTTAATTTTTGGGTCCCTTTTTTTTTAACTTGCGTTTTTTTAAATTTCAATTTTGCGATCTTTGGGGTTTCAATCTTGCTTTTGAGTTTCCAAACTTGCCATCTTTTGGGTTTTAAAATTTTCGATCTTTGAGTTTCAATCCCTTGGGATCTTTTTAGTTTAAACTTGCAATCCCTTTTAGTTTCAATTTGAATTTATTTTAAGTTTTTTGATTTTTCGATCTTTTAAGTTTCAATCTTGCCATCTTTGAGTTTCAATTTTTTGCAAAACCTTTTTAGTTTAAAACTTGCCATTTTTTTAGTTTTAACCCTTTGGGTCTTTGAATTTCAATCTTTCCATCTTTGAGTTTCAAACTTGGGCTTTGAGTTTCAATCGGATCTTTAAAAATTTAAACTTGGAAACTTTGATTTTTTATTTTTGCCCCCCTTTAAAAATTTCAAAATTTTTGATCTTGAGTTTTAAATCTTGCCATCCCTTAAATTTTCAAACCCTTTGGGTTTTTGAATTTTAAACTTGCGATCTTTGAGTTTTTTAAAAATTTTTGGAAACTTTTAGTTTCAATCCCGCCATTTTGAGTTTTAAACTTGGTTTTTTTGGGTTTAATCTTGGATCTTTAGTTTAAACTTGCGATCTTTGAGTTTCAATCCTTTCTAATTTTTAGTTTTAATCTTGGATTTTTTGTTTCAAAATTTGCGATTTTTGGTTTTTAAAACTTGCCATCTTTGATTTTTAATCTTTCGATTTTGAGTTTTAATTTGCCCACCCTTTTTGGGTTTTAAATTGCCCATCTTTGAGTTTCATCTTGCCATCTTTTAGTTTTTAATCTTTCAAACTTTTAGTTTTAATCTTGAAAATTTTTAATTTCCCAATTTTTGCGAACTTGTTTCAATCTTGCCATCTTTGAGTTTCATCTTGGATTTTGAGTTTCAATCTTTCCATCTTTGAGTTTCAAATTTTTTAAACTTTGGTTTTTAATTTTTGCGATCTTTGAATTTCAATCTTGCGATCTTTTTTTTTTAATCTTTTCTAAATTTTTTTTTCAATTCTTTTGGAATTTTTTTGGATTTTAATTTTAAAAGGGTTTTTGAGTTTAAAAACTTGCCTCTTTGAGTTTCAAACTTGCACTTTGGGTTTTAATCTTTCGATCTTTAAATTTAATCCTTTTTTCTTTGAGTTTTTTAAACCCGCAAACTTTTTAGTTTTAATCTTGGATTTTTTAATTTAATTTTGCGATTTTGGTTTCAATCTTGCCATCTTTAAATTTCAAACTTTTTAGGAATTTTTTGAGTTTCAATCTTTTGGGTCTTTGGTTCAATCTTGCGTTTTTTGAGTTTTTAATCTTGCAAACTTTGAGTTTTTCTTTTTTTTCTTGCGAACTTTGGTTTCAATTTTGCCATCTTTGGGGTTTTTTAAACCTTGGATTTTGAGTTTCCCAAATTTTTTATCTTTAAAATTTCAATTTTGCGATCTTTTTAGTTTAATTTTTGGATTTTTTGAATTTTAATTTGCGATCCCTTTTTGGGATTTAAAACTTGAATCTTTTAGTTTCAAACTTCGATCTTTGGGTTTAAATTTTTCGATCTTTTAGTTTAAAAAATTTTCCATCTTTGAGTTTTAATCTTGCGATCTTTTATTTTCCCTCTTGGATTTTGAGTTTCAAACCTTGCCTCTTTGAAATTTTTAAATTTTTTGGGTCTATGAGTTTTAAAACTTGCGGGTCTTTAATTTCAATTTTGCGATCTTTGAGTTTCAATCTTGCCAAACTTTTGGGTTTTAATCTTGGATTTTTGAGTTTAATTTTTGGGTCTTTGGGTTTAAACTTGAATCTTTTTAGTTTCAATTTTTGCGGGTCTTTGGGTTTCAAACTTTTCATCTTTGAGTTTTAATCCCCGCCCTTTTTTTTTGAGTTTTTTAAACCCTTTTGATCTTTGAATTTCAAAACTTGTGATCTTTGAGTTTCAAAAATTGCGATCTTTGAGTTTCCCAAAATTTTTTATCTTTGATTTTTAAGCTTGCCCATCTTTTTAAATTTCAAAATTTTTCAAATTTTTAGTTTCAAAACCTTTCGTCTTTGAGTTTCAATCTTGCCCCTCCTTTTTTTAGTTTCCAAACTTGCGATCTTTGAGTTTTTAATTTTGGCTATCTTTGAGTTTTAAAAATTTCAATCTTTTAGTTTTTAATCTTTTCTATTTGGTTTTAAAACTTGCCTTTTTTTAGTTTTAATTTTGCGATCTTTAAGTTTCAATCCCTTTCCATCTTTGAGTTTCAATCTTGCGATCCTTGAGTTTAAATCTTGGGTATCTTTGAGTTTTTTAAACCCTTTCGATCTTTTAATTTTAATCTTTTCGATCTTTGATTTCAAATTTTGACTTTGAGTTTCAATCATGTGGGTCTTTAAGTTTTTAATCTTTTCGGGTCTTTGAAATTTTTAAAAATTCCATCTTTAAGTTTTTAAAATACGATCTTTGGGGTTTTTTAAACTTGCCCTCCTTAAGTTTCAATCTTGGGGATCTTTGAGTTTTTTTTCTTGCGATCTTTGAGTTTTAAAAACTTTCGATCTTTGAGTTTCAAATTTTTGTTTTCTTTGAGTTTTTAAAACCCTTTCGATCTTTGACTTCAATCTTGCGTTTTTTGGTTTTCCCAAACAGGGGGATCCCTTTTTGTTTCAATCTTTTTCTAAATTTTAGTTTTCAATCCTTTCCATCTCTTTGTTTAAAATTGCGATTTTTTGAGTTTTTTTAAACTTGCCCCCCTTTTTAGTTTCAAAACTTGCGATCTTTTTAGTTTCAATTTTTTCCATTTTATGAGTTTCAGAATTGCGATCTTTGAGTTTCAGTCTTGCCATCTTTTAGTTTCAATCTTGCGATCTTTGAGTTTCAATCTTGCCATTTTTTTGGGGTTTCAAACTTGCGATCTTTTTAATTTCCCAATTTTTGCCCTCTTTTAGTTTTTAATTTGCCCATCTTTGAGTTTCAATTTGCGAACTTTGAGTTTCAAACTTTTTAATCTTTTTAAATTTTTATTTTTAAAGCGATCTTTGAGTTTCAAAACTTGCGAAACTTTGAGTTTAATCTTGCTAAACTTTTAGTTTCCCCAAAACCTTTTTCGATCTTTTTAATTTTTAAAACTTGCGATCTTAGAGTTTTAAAAAATTGTGATCATTGAGTTTCAATCTTGCCATTCCTTTTAGTTTCAATCTTGCGATCTTTGGGTTTTAATCTTGCGATCTTTAAGTAATTTAATCTTGGAAAACTTTGAGTTTTTAATCCTGCTTCTTTGAGTTTTTTAAACTTTTTGAAACTTTTGAATTTCAAATTCTTGCGATTTTTGGTTTTTAATCTTGCAAACTTTGGGGTTTCAATCATGCGATAAAATTTTAGTTTCAAATCTTGCCATCTTTGAGTTTCAATCTTGTGATCTTTGAGTTTCAATCTTGCGATCTTTGAATTTCAATCTTGCGATCTTTGAGTTTAAATCTTGCAATCTTTGAGTTTCAATCTTGCGATCTTTGAGTTTAATTCTTGCAATCTTTCAGTTTCAATCTTACGATCTTTGAGTTTTGATCTTGCGATCTTTGAATTTCAATCTTGTGATCTTTAAGTTTCAATCTTGCCATCTTTGAGTTTCAATCTTGCGATCTTTGAGATTTAATCCTGCGATCTTTGAGTTTCAATCTTGCAATCTTTGAGTTTCAATCTTGCGATCTTTGAGTTTAATTCTTGCGATCTTTGAGTTTCAATCTTGCGATCTTTGAGTTTCAATCTTGCGATCTTTGAGTTTCAATCTTGCGATCTTTGAGATTCAATCTTGCCATCTTTTAGGTTCAATCTTGCGATCTTTGAGTTTTAATCTTGCGATCTATGAGTTTCAATTTTGCGATCTTTGAGTTTCAATCTTGCCATCTTTGAGTTTCAATCTTGCAATCTTTGAGTTTCAATCTTGCGATCTTTGAGTTTCAAACTTGTAATCTTTGAGTTTCATTCATGCGATCTTTGAGTTTCAATCTTGCGATCTTTGAGTTTTAATCTTGCTATCTTTGAGTTCAATCCTGTGATCTTTGAATTTCAATCTTGCGATCTTAACTCAAAGATGGCAAGATTTAAACTCAAAGATCGCAAGATTGAAACTCAAAGATCACAAGATTGAAACTCAAAGATCGCAAGATTGAAACTCAAAGATCGCAAGATTGAAACTCAAAGATCGCAAGATCGAAACTCAAAGATCGCAAGTTTGAAACTCAAAGATCGCAAGAATTAAACTCAAAGATCGCAAGATTGACACTCAAAGATTGCAAGATTTAAAGTCAAATATCTCAAGATTGAAATTTAAAGATCGCAAGATTGAAACTCAAAGATCGCAAGATTGAAACTCAAAGATCGCAATTTTGAAACTCAAAGATGGCAAAATTGAAACTCAAAGATCGCAAGATTGAAACTCAAAGATCGCAAGACTGAAACTCAAAGATCGCAAGATTAATACACAAAGATCGCATGAATGAAACTCAAATATCTCAAGATTGAAACTCAAAGATCGCAAGATTGATACTCAAAGATCGCAAAATTGAAACTCAAAGATCGCAAGATTAAAACTCAAAGATAGCAAGATTAAAACTCAAAGATTGTAAGATTGAAACTCAAAGATCGCAAGATTAAAACTCAAAGATCGCAAGATTGAAACTCAAAGATGGCAAGATTGAAACTTAAAGATCGCAAGATTGAAACTCAAAGATCGCAAGATCGAAACTCAAAGTACGCAAGATTGAAACTCAAAGATCGCAAGAATTAAACTCAAAGATCGCAAGATTGAAACTCAATGATTGCAAGATTTAAACTCAAAAATCGCAAGATTGAAATTCAAAGATCGCCAGATTGAAACTCAAAGATCGCAAGATTAAAACTCAAAGATGGCAAGATTGAAACTAAAAAATCGCAAGCCTGAAACTCAAAGATCGCAAGATTGATACACAAAGATCGCATGATTGAAACTCAAATATATCAAGATTGAAACTCAAAGATCGCAAGATTGAAACTCAAAGATCGCAAGATTGAAACTCAAAGATCGCAATTTTGAAACTCAAAGATGGCAAAATTGAAACTCAAAGATCGCAAGATTGAAACTCAAAGATCGCAAGACTGAAACTCAAAGATCGCAAGATTGATACACAAAGATCGCATGATTGAAACTCAAATATCTCAAGATTTAAACTCAAAGATCGCAAGATTGATACTCAAAGATCGCAAGATTAAAACTCAAAGATAGCAAGATTAAAACTCAAAGATTGCAAGATTGAAACTCAAAGATCACAAGATTAAAACTAAAAGATCGCAAGATTGAAACTCAAAGATGGCAAGATTGAAAATTAAAGATCGCAAGATTGAAACTCAAAGATCGCAAGATCGAAACTCAAAGATCGCAAGATTGAAACTCAAAGATCGCAAGAATTAAACTCAAAGATCGCAAGATTGAAACTCAAAGATTGCAAGATTTAAACTCAAAAATCGCAAGATTGAAATTCAAAGATGGCAGGATTGAAACTAAAAAATCGCAAGCCTGAAACTCAAAGATCGCAAGATAGATACACAAAGATCGCAAGATTTAAACTCAAAGATATCAATTTTGAAACTCAAAGATGGCAAAATTGAAATTAAAAGATCGCAAGATTGAAACTCAAAGATCGCAAGACTGAAACTCAAAGATCGCAAGATTGATACACTAAGATCGCATGATTGAAACTCAGGTCCGTCTGGTCCGTCTGGTCCGTCTGGTCCGTCTGGTCTTAATTACAATCATGCAAACTTTCTGTATCAATCTTGCGATCTTTGAGTTTCAGTCTTGTGATTTTCGAGTTTCAATCTTGCCATCTTTGAGTTTCAATTTTGCGATCTTTGCGTTTCAATCTTGCGATCTATGAATTTCAATCTTGCGATCTTTGAGTTTCAATCTTGCAATCTTTGAGTTTCAATCTTGCGATCTTTGAGTATAATTCTTGCGATCTTTGAGTTTCAATCTTGCGATCTTTGAGTTTCAATCTTGCGATCTTTGAGTTTCAATCTTGCCATCTTTGAGGTTCAATCTTGCGATCTTTGAGTTTTAATCTTGCGATCTATGAGTTTCAATTTTGCGATCTTTGAGTTTCAATCTTGCTATCTTTGAGTTTCAATCTTGCGATCTTTGAGTTTCAATCTTGCGATCTTTGAGTTTCAAACTTGTAATCTTTGAGTTTCATTCATGCGATCTTTGAGTTTCAATCTTGCGATCTTTGAGTTTTAATCTTGCTATCTTTGAGTTTCAACCTTGCGATCTTTGAATTTCAATCTTGCGATCTTTGAGTCTCAAACTTGTGATCTTTGAGTTTCAATCTTGCCATCTTTGAGTTTCAATCTTGCGATCTTTGAGTTGTAATCTTGCGATCTTTGAGTATCAATTTTGCGATCTTTGAGTTTCAATCTTGCTATCTTTGAGTTTCAATCTTGTGATCTTTGAATATCAATCTTGCGATTGTTGAGTTTCAATCTTGCGATCTTTGAGTTTCAATCATGCGATCTTTGAGTTTCAAATCTTGCTATCTTTGAGTTTCAATCTTGCGATCTTTGAGTTTCAATCTTGCGATCTTAGAGTTTCAATCTTGTGATCTTTGAGTTTCAATCTTGTGATCCTAGAATTTCAATCTTGCGATTGTTGAGTTTCAATCTTGCGATCTTTGAGTTTCAATCATGCGATCTTTGAGTTTCAATCTTGCGATCTTTGAGTTTCAATCTTGCGATCTTTGAGTTTCAATCTGGCGATCTTTGAGTTTCAATCTTGCGATCTTTGAGTTTTAAGCTTGCGATCTTTGAGTTTCAATCTTGCGATCTTTGAGTTTAAATCTTGCGATCTTTGAGTTTAATCTTGCGATCTTTGAGTATCAATTTTGCGATCTTTGAGTTTCGATCTTGCGATCTTTGAGTTTCAATCTTGCGATCTTTAAGTTTCAATCTTGCCATCTTTGAGTTTTAATCTTGCGATCTTTGAGTTTCAATCTTGCAATCTTTGAGTTTTAATCTTGCTATCTTTGAGTTTAATCCTGTGATCTTTGAATTTCAATCTTGCGATCTTTGAGTTTCAATTTTGCCATCTTTGAGTTTCAAAATTGCGATCTTTGAGTTTCAATATTGCGATCTTTGAGTTTCAATCTTGCGATCTTTGAGTCTCAAACTTGTGATCTTTGAGTTTCAATCTTGCCATCTTTGAGTTTCAATCTTGCGATCTTTGAGTTTTAATCTTGCGATCTTTGAGTATCAATTTTGCGATCTTTGAGTTTCAATCTTGCTATCTTTGAGTTTCAATCTTGTGATCTTTGAATTTCAATCTTGCGATCTTAGAGTTTCAATCTTGTGATCTTTGAGTTTCAATCTTGTGATCCTAGAATTTCAATCTTGCGATTGTTGAGTTTCAATCTTGCGATCTTTGAGTTTCAATCATGCGATCTTTGAGTTTCAATCTTGCGATCTTTGAGTTTCAATCTTGCGATCTTTGAGTTTCAATCTGGCGATCTTTGAGTTTCAATCTTGCGATCTTTGAGTTTTAAGCTTGCGATCTTTGAGTTTCAATCTTGCTATTTGAGTTTCAATCTTGCCATCTCTTTGTTTCAAAATTGCGATCTTTGAGTTTCAATCTTGCCATCTTTGAGTTTCAATCTTGCGATCTTTGAGTTTTAATCTTGCGATCTTTGAGTATCAATTTTGCGATCTTTGAGTTTCGATCTTGCGATCTTTGAGTTTCAATCTTGCGATCTTTAAGTTTCAATCTTGCCATCTTTGAGTTTTAATCTTGCGATCTTTGAGTTTCAATCTTGCAATCTTTGAGTTTTAATCTTGCTATCTTTGAGTTTAATCCTGTGATCTTTGAATTTCAATCTTGCGATCTTTGAGTTTCAATTTTGCCATCTTTGAGTTTCAAAATTGCGATCTTTGAGTTTCAATATTGCGATCTTTGAGTTTCAATCTTGCGATCTTTGAGTTTCAATCTTGAGATATTTGAGTTTCAATCATGCGATTTTTGTGTATCAATCTTGCGATCTTTGAGTTTCAGGCATGCGTTTTTTTAATTTCAATTTTGCCATCTTTGAGTTTCAATCTTGTGATCTTTGAGTTTCAATCTTGCGATCTTTGAATTTCAATCTTGCGATCTTTGAGTTTAAATCTTGCAACCTTTGAGTTTCAATCTTGCGATCTTTGAGTTTAATTCTTGCAATCTTTCAGTTTCAATCTTACGATCTTTGAGTTTTGATCTTGCGATCTTTGAATTTCAATCTTGTGATCTTTAAGTTTCAATCTTGCCATCTTTGAGTTTCAATCTTGCGATTTTTGAGATTTAATCCTGCGATCTTTGAGTTTCAATCTTGCAATCTTTGAGTTTCAATCTTGCGATCTTTGAGTTTAATTCTTGCGATCTTTGAGTTTCAATCTTGCGATCTTTGAGTTTCAATCTTGCGATCTTTGAGTTTCAATCTTGCGATCTTTGAGTTTCAATCTTGCCATCTTTTAGGTTCAATCTTGCGATCTTTGAGTTTTAATCTTGCGATCTATGAGTTTCAATTTTGCGATCTTTGAGTTTCAATCTTGCCATCTTTGAGTTTCAATCTTGCGATCTTTGAGTTTCAATCTTGCGATCTTTGAGTTTCAAACTTGTAATCTTTGAGTTTCATTCATGCGATCTTTGAGTTTCAATCTTGCGATCTTTGAGTTTTAATCTTGCTATCTTTGAGTTCAATCCTGTGATCTTTGAATTTCAATCTTGCGATCTTAACTCAAAGATGGCAAGATTTAAACTCAAAGATCGCAAGATTGAAACTCAAAGATCACAAGATTGAAACTCAAAGATCGCAAGATTGAAACTCAAAGATCGCAAGATTGAAACTCAAAGATCGCAAGATCGAAACTCAAAGATCGCAAGTTTGAAACTCAAAGATCGCAAGAATTAAACTCAAAGATCGCAAGATTGACACTCAAAGATTGCAAGATTTAAAGTCAAATATCTCAAGATTGAAATTTAAAGATCGCAAGATTGAAACTCAAAGATCGCAAGATTGAAACTCAAAGATCGCAATTTTGAAACTCAAAGATCGCAAGACTGAAACTCAAAGATCGCAAGATTAATACACAAAGATCGCATGAATGAAACTCAAATATCTCAAGATTGAAACTCAAAGATCGCAAGATTGATACTCAAAGATCGCAAAATTGAAACTCAAAGATCGCAAGATTAAAACTCAAAGATAGCAAGATTAAACTTCAAAGATTGCAAGATTGAAACTCAAAGATCGCAAGATTAAAACTCAAAGATCGCAAGATTGAAACTCAAAGATGGCAAGATTGAAACTTAAAGATCGCAAGATTGAAACTCAAAGATCGCAAGATCGAAACTCAAAGTACGCAAGATTGAAACTCAAAGATCGCAAGAATTAAACTCAAAGATCGCAAGATTGAAACTCAATGATTGCAAGATTTAAACTCAAAAATCGCAAGATTGAAATTCAAAGATCGCCAGATTGAAACTCAAAGATCGCAAGATTAAAACTCAAAGATGGCAAGATTGAAACTAAAAAATCGCAAGCCTGAAACTCAAAGATCGCAAGATTGATACAAAAAGATCGCATGATTGAAACTCAAATATATCAAGATTGAAACTCAAAGATCGCAAGATTGAAACTCAAAGATCGCAAGATTGAAACTCAAAGATCGCAATTTTGAAACTCAAAGATGGCAAAATTGAAACTCAAAGATCGCAAGATTGAAACTCAAAGATCGCAAGACTGAAACTCAAAGATCGCAAGATTGATACACAAAGATCGCATGATTGAAACTCAAATATCTCAAGATTTAAACTCAAAGATCGCAAGATTGATACTCAAAGATCGCAAGATTAAAACTCAAAGATAGCAAGATTAAAACTCAAAGATTGCAAGATTGAAACTCAAAGATCACAAGATTAAAACTCAAAGATCGCAAGATTGAAACTCAAAGATGGCAAGATTGAAAATTAAAGATCGCAAGATTGAAACTCAAAGATCGCAAGATCGAAACTCAAAGATCGCAAGATTGAAACTCAAAGATCGCAAGAATTAAACTCAAAGATCGCAAGATTGAAACTCAAAGATTGCAAGATTTAAACTCAAAAATCGCAAGATTGAAACTCAAAGATGGCAGGATTGAAACTAAAAAATCGCAAGCCTGAAACTCAAAGATCGCAAGATAGATACACAAAGATCGCAAGATTTAAACTCAAAGATATCAATTTTGAAACTCAAAGATGGCAAAATTGAAATTAAAAGATCGCAAGATTGAAACTCAAAGATCGCAAGACTGAAACTCAAAGATCGCAAGATTGATACAGTAAGATCGCATGATTGAAACTCAGGTCCGTCTGGTCCGTCTGGTCCGTCTGGTCCGTCTGGTCCGTCTGGTCTTAATTACAATCATGCAAACTTTCTGTATCAATCTTGCGATCTTTGAGTTTCAGTCTTGTGATTTTCGAGTTTCAATCTTGCCATCTTTGAGTTTCAATTTTGCGATCTTTGCGTTTCAATCTTGCGATCTATGAATTTCAATCTTGCGATCTTTGAGTTTCAATCTTGCAATCTTTGAGTTTCAATCTTGCGATCTTTGAGTATAATTCTTGCGATCTTTGAGTTTCAATCTTGCGATCTTTGAGTTTCAATCTTGCGATCTTTGAGTTTCAATCTTGCCATCTTTGAGGTTCAATCTTGCGATCTTTGAGTTTTAATCTTGCGATCTATGAGTTTCAATCTTGCCATCTTTGAGTTTCAATCTTGCGATCTTTGAGTTTCAATCTTGCGATCTTTGAGTTTCAAACTTGTAATCTTTGAGTTTCATTCATGCGATCTTTGAGTTTCAATCTTGCGATCTTTGAGTTTTAATCTTGCTATCTTTGAGTTTCAACCTTGCGATCTTTGAATTTCAATCTTGCGATCTTTGAGTCTCAAACTTGTGATCTTTGAGTTTCAATCTTGCCATCTTTGAGTTTCAATCTTGCGATCTTTGAGTTTTAATCTTGCGATCTTTGAGTATCAATTTTGCGATCTTTGAGTTTCAATCTTGCTATCTTTGAGTTTCAATCTTGTGATCTTTGAATATCAATCTTGCGATTGTTGAGTTTCAATCTTGCGATCTTTGAGTTTCAATCATGCGATCTTTGAGTTTCAAATCTTGCTATCTTTGAGTTTCAATCTTGCGATCTTTGAGTTTCAATCTTGCGATCTTAGAGTTTCAATCTTGTGATCTTTGAGTTTCAATCTTGTGATCCTAGAATTTCAATCTTGCGATTGTTGAGTTTCAATCTTGCGATCTTTGAGTTTCAATCATGCGATCTTTGAGTTTCAATCTTGCGATCTTTGAGTTTCAATCTTGCGATCTTTGAGTTTCAATCTGGCGATCTTTGAGTTTCAATCTTGCGATCTTTGAGTTTTAAGCTTGCGATCTTTGAGTTTCAATCTTGCTATTTGAGTTTCAATCTTGCCATCTTTTTGTTTCAAAATTGCGATCTTTGAGTTTCAATCTTGCCATCTTTGAGTTTCAATCTTGCGATCTTTGAGTTTTAATCTTGCGATCTTTGAGTATCAATTTTGCGAACTTTGAGTTTCAATCTTGCTATTTTTGAGTTTCAATCTTGCGATCTTTGAGTTTCAATCTTGCGATCTTTGAGTTTTAAGCTTGCGATCTTTGAGTTTCAATCTTGCTATTTGAGTTTCAATCTTGCCATCTCTTTGTTTCAAAATTGCGATCTTTGAGTTTCAATCTTGCCATCTTTGAGTTTCAATCTTGCGATCTTTGAGTTTCAATCTTGCGATCTTTGAGTTTCAATCTTGCCATCTTTTAGGTTCAATCTTGCGATCTTTGAGTTTTAATCTTGCGATCTATGAGTTTCAATTTTGCGATCTTTGAGTTTCAATCTTGCCATCTTTGAGTTTTAATCTTGCGATCTTTGAGTTTCAATCTTGCGATCTTTGAGTTTCAAACTTGTAATCTTTGAGTTTCATTCATGCGATCTTTGAGTTTCAATCTTGCGATCTTTGAGTTTTAATCTTGCTATCTTTGAGTTCATCCTGTGATCTTTGAATTTCAATTTAGCGATCTTAACTCAAAGATGGCAAGATTTAAACTCAAAGATCGCAAGATTGAAACTCAAAGATCACAAGATTATAACTCAAAGATCGCAAGATTGAAACTCAAAGATCGCAAGATTGAAACTCAAAGATCGCAAGATCGAAACTCAAAGATCGCAAGTTTGAAACTCAAAGATCGCAAGAATTAAACTCAAAGATCGCAAGATTGACACTCAAAGATTGCAAGATTTAAAGTCAAATATCTCAAGATTGAAACTCAAAGATCGCAAGATTGAAACTCAAAGATCGCAAGATTGAAACTCAAAGATCGCAATTTTGAAACTCAAAGATGGCAAAATTGAAACTCAAAGATCGCAAGATTGAAACTCAAAGATCGCAAGACTGAAACTCAAAGATCGCAAGATTAATACACAAAGATCGCATGAATGAAACTCAAATATCTCAAGATTGAAACTCAAAGATCGCAAGATTGATACTCAAAGATCGCAAAATTGAAACTCAAAGATCGCAAGATTAAAACTCAAAGATAGCAAGATTAAAACTCAAAGATTGCAAGATTGAAACTCAAAGATCGCAAGATTAAAACTCAAAGATCGCAAGATTGAAACTCAAAGATGGCAAGATTGAAACTTAAAGATCGCAAGATTGAAACTCAAAGATCGCAAGATCGAAACTCAAAGTACGCAAGATTGAAACTCAAAGATCGCAAGAATTAAACTCAAAGATCGCAAGATTGAAACTCAATGATTGCAAGATTTAAACTCAAAAATCGCAAGATTGAAATTCAAAGATCGCCAGATTGAAACTCAAAGATCGCAAGATTAAAACTCAAAGATGGCAAGATTGAAACTAAAAAATCGCAAGCCTGAAACTCAAAGATCGCAAGATTGATACACAAAGATCGCATGATTGAAACTCAAATATATCAAGATTGAAACTCAAAGATCGCAAGATTGGAACTCAAAGATCGCAAGATTGAAACTCAAAGATCGCAATTTTGAAACTCAAAGATGGCAAAATTGAAACTCAAAGATCGCAAGATTGAAACTCAAAGATCGCAAGACTGAAACTCAAAGATCGCAAGATTGATACACAAAGATCACATGATTGAAACTCAAATATCTCAAGATTGAAACTCAAAGATCGCAAGATTGATACTCAAAGATCGCAAGATTAAAACTCAAAGATAGCAAGATTAAAACTCAAAGATTGCAAGATTGAAACTCAAAGATCACAAGATTAAAACTCAAAGATCGCAAGATTGAAACTCAAAGATGGCAAGATTGAAAATTAAAGATCGCAAGATTGAAACTCAAAGATCGCAAGATCGAAACTCAAAGATCGCAAGATTGAAACTCAAAGATCGCAAGAATTAAACTCAAAGATCGCAAGATTGAAACTCAAAGATTGCAAGATTTAAACTCAAAAATCGCAAGATTGAAATTCAAAGATCGCAAGATTGAAACTCAAAGATCGCAAGATTGAAACTCAAAGATGGCAGGATTGAAACTAAAAAATCGCAAGCCTCAAACTCAAAGATCGCAAGATAGATACACAAAGATCGCAAGATTTAAACTCAAAGATATCAATTTTGAAACTCAAAGATGGCAAAATTGAAATTAAAAGATCGCAAGATTGAAACTCAAAGATCGCAAGACTGAAACTCAAAGATCGCAAGATTGATACACTAAGATCGCATGATTGAAACTCAGGTCCGTCTGGTCCGTCTGGTCCGTCTGGTCCGTCTGGTCCGTCTGGTCTTAATTACAATCATGCAAACTTTCTGTATAAATCTTGCGATCTTTGAGTTTCAGTCTTGTGATTTTCGAGTTTCAATCTTGCCATCTTTGAGTTTCAATTTTGCGATCTTTGCGTTTCAATCTTGCGATCTATGAATTTCAATCTTGCGATCTTTGAGTTTCAATCTTGCAATCTTTGAGTTTCAATCTTGCGATCTTTGAGTATAATTCTTGCGATCTTTGAGTTTCAATCTTGCGATCTTTGAGTTTCAATCTTGCGATCTTTGAGTTTCAATCTTGCCATCTTTGAGGTTCAATCTTGTGATCTTTGAGTTTTAATCTTGCGATCTATGAGTTTCAATTTTGCGATCTTTGAGTTTCAATCTTGCCATCTTTGAGTTTCAATCTTGCGATCTTTGAGTTTCAATCTTGCGATCTTTGAGTTTCAAACTTGTAATCTTTGAGTTTCATTTATGCGATCTTTGAGTTTCAATCTTGCGATCTTTGAGTTTTAATCTTGCTATCTTTGAGTTTCAACCTTGCGATCTTTGAATTTCAATCTTGCGATCTTTGAGTCTCAAACTTGTGATCTTTGAGTTTCAATCTTGCCATCTTTGAGTTTCAATCTTGCGATCTTTGAGTTTTAATCTTGCGATCTTTGAGTATCAATTTTGCGATCTTTGAGTTTCAATCTTGCTATCTTTGAGTTTCAATCTTGTGATCTTTGAATATCAATCTTGCGATTGTTGAGTTTCAATCTTGCGATCTTTGAGTTTCAATCGTGCGATCTTTGAGTACAAATCTTGCTATCTTTGAGTTTCAATCTTGCGATCTTTGAGTTTCAATCTTGCGATCTTTGAGTTTCAATCTTGTGATCTTTGAGTTTCAATCTTGTGATCCTAGAATTTCAATCTTGCGATTGTTGAGTTTCAATCTTGCGATCTTTGAGTTTCAATCATGCGATCTTTGAGTTTCAATCTTGCGATCTTTGAGTTTCAATCTTGCGATCTTTGAGTTTCAATCTGGCGATCTTTGAGTTTCAATCTTGCGATCTTTGAGTTTTAAGCTTGCGATCTTTGAGTTTCAATCTTGCTATTTGAGTTTCAATCTTGCCATCTCTTTGTTTCAAAATTGCGATCTTTGAGTTTCAATCTTGCCATCTTTGAGTTTCAATCTTGCGATCTTTGAGTTTTAATCTTGCGATCTTTGAGTATCAATTTTGCGAACTTTGAGTTTCAATCTTGCTATTTTTGAGTTTCAATCTTGCGATCTTTGAGTTTCAATCATGCGATCTTTGAGTTTCAATCTTGCGATCTTTGAGTTTCAATCTTGCGATCTTTGAGTTTCAATCTGGCGATCTTTGAGTTTCAATCTTGCGATCTTTGAGTTTTAAGCTTGCGATCTTTGAGTTTCAATCTTGCTATTTGAGTTTTAATCTTGCCATCTCTTTGTTTCAAAATTGCGATCTTTGAGTTTCAATCTTGCCATCTTTGAGTTTCAATCTTGCGATCTTTGAGTTTCAATCTTGCGATCTTTGAGTTTCAATCTTGCCATCTTTTAGGTTCAATCTTGCGATCTTTGAGTTTTAATCTTGCGATCTATGAGTTTCAATTTTGCGATCTTTGAGTTTCAATCTTGCCATCTTTGAGTTTCAATCTTGCGATCTTTGAGTTTCAATCTTGCGATCTTTGAGTTTCAAACTTGTAATCTTTGAGTTTCATTCATGCGATCTTTGAGTTTCAATCTTGCGATCTTTGAGTTTTAATCTTGCTATCTTTGAGTTCAATCCTGTGATCTTTGAATTTCAATCTTGCGATCTTAACTCAAAGATGGCAAGATTTAAACTCAAAGATCGCAAGATTGAAACTCAAAGATCACAAGATTGAAACTCAAAGATCGCAAGATTGAAACTCAAAGATCGCAAGATTGAAACTCAAAGATCGCAAGATCGAAACTCAAAGATCGCAAGTTTGAAACTCAAAGATCGCAAGAATTAAACTCAAAGATCGCAAGATTGACACTCAAAGATTGCAAGATTTAAAGTCAAATATCTCAAGATTGAAACTCAAAGATCGCAAGATTGAAACTCAAAGATCGCAAGATTGAAACTCAAAGATCGCAATTTTGAAATTCAAAGATGGCAAAATTGAAACTCAAAGATCGCAAGATTGAAACTCAAAGATCGCAAGACTGAAACTCAAAGATCGCAAGATTAATACACAAAGATCGCATGAATGAAACTCAAATATCTCAAGATTGAAACTCAAAGATCGCAAGATTGATACTCAAAGATCGCAAAATTGAAACTCAAAGATCGCAAGATTAAAACTCAAAGATAGCAAGATTAAAACTCAAAGATTGCAAGATTGAAACTCAAAGATCGCAAGATTAAAACTCAAAGATCGCAAGATTGAAACTCAAAGATGGCAAGATTGAAACTTAAAGATCGCAAGATTGAAACTCAAAGATCGCAAGATCGAAACTCAAAGTACGCAAGATTGAAACTCAAAGATCGCAAGATCGAAACTCAAAGATCGCAAGATTGAAACTCAATGATTGCAAGATTTAAACTCAAAAATCGCAAGATTTAAATTCAAAGATCGCCAGATTGAAACTCAAAAATCGCAAGATTAAAACTCAAAGATGGCAAGATTGAAACTAAAAAATCGCAAGCCTGAAACTCAAAGATCGCAAGATTGATACACAAAGATCGCATGATTGAAACTCAAATATATCAAGATTGAAACTCAAAGATCGCAAGATTGAAACTCAAAGATCGCAAGATTGAAACTCAAAGATCGCAATTTTGAAACTCAAAGATGGCAAAATTGAAACTCAAAGATCGCAAGATTGAAACTCAAAGATCGCAAGACTGAAACTCAAAGATCGCAAGATTGATACACAAAGATCGCATGATTGAAACTCAAATATCTCAAGATTGAAACTCAAAGATCGCAAGATTGATACTCAAAGATCGCAAGATTAAAACTCAAAGATAGCAAGATTAAAACTCAAAGATTGCAAGATTGAAACTCAAAGATCACAAGATTAAAACTCAAAGATCGCAAGATTGAAACTCAAAGATGGCAAGATTGAAAATTAAAGATCGCAAGATTGAAACTCAAAGATCGCAAGATCGAAACTCAAAGATCGCAAGATTGAAACTCAAAGATCGCAAGAATTAAACTCAAAGATCGCAAGATTGAAACTCAAAGATTGCAAGATTTAAACTCAAAAATCGCAAGATTGAAATTCAAAGATCGCAAGATTGAAACTCAAAGATCGCAAGATTGAAACTCAAAGATGGCAGGATTGAAACTAAAAAATCGCAAGCCTCAAACTCAAAGATCGCAAGATAGATACACAAAGATCGCAAGATTTAAACTCAAAGATATCAATTTTGAAACTCAAAGATGGCAAAATTGAAATTAAAAGATCGCAAGATTGAAACTCAAAGATCGCAAGACTGAAACTCAAAGATCGCAAGATTGATACACTAAGATCGCATGATTGAAACTCAGGTCCGTCTGGTCCGTCTGGTCCGTCTGGTCCGTCTGGTCCGTCTGGTCTTAATTACAATCATGCAAACTTTCTGTATCAATCTTGCGATCTTTGAGTTTCAGTCTTGTGATTTTCGAGTTTCAATCTTGCCATCTTTGAGTTTCAATTTTGCGATCTTTGCGTTTCAATCTTGCGATCTATGAATTTCAATCTTGCGATCTTTGAGTTTCAATCTTGCAATCTTTGAGTTTCAATCTTGCGATCTTTGAGTATAATTCTTGCGATCTTTGAGTTTCAATCTTGCGATCTTTGAGTTTCAATCTTGCGATCTTTGAGTTTCAATCTTGCCATCTTTGAGGTTCAATCTTGTGATCTTTGAGTTTTAATCTTGCGATCTATGAGTTTCAATTTTGCGATCTTTGAGTTTCAATCTTGCCATCTTTGAGTTTCAATCTTGCGATCTTTGAGTTTCAATCTTGCGATCTTTGAGTTTCAAACTTGTAATCTTTGAGTTTCATTTATGCGATCTTTGAGTTTCAATCTTGCGATCTTTGAGTTTTAATCTTGCTATCTTTGAGTTTCAACCTTGCGATCTTTGAATTTCAATCTTGCGATCTTTGAGTCTCAAACTTGTGATCTTTGAGTTTCAATCTTGCCATCTTTGAGTTTCAATCTTGCGATCTTTGAGTTTTAATCTTGCGATCTTTGAGTATCAATTTTGCGATCTTTGAGTTTCAATCTTGCTATCTTTGAGTTTCAATCTTGTGATCTTTGAATATCAATCTTGCGATTGTTGAGTTTCAATCTTGCGATCTTTGAGTTTCAATCGTGCGATCTTTGAGTTTCAAATCTTGCTATCTTCGAGTTTCAATCTTGCGATCTTTGAGTTTCAATCTTGCGATCTTTGAGTTTCAATCTTGTGATCTTTGAGTTTCAATCTTGTGATCCTAGAATTTCAATCTTGCGATTGTTGAGTTTCAATCTTGCGATCTTTGAGTTTCAATCATGCGATCTTTGAGTTTCAATCTTGCGATCTTTGAGTTTCAATCTTGCGATCTTTGAGTTTCAATCTGGCGATCTTTGAGTTTCAATCTTGCGATCTTTGAGTTTCAATCTTGCTATTTGAGTTTCAATCTTGCCATCTCTTTGTTTCAAAATTGCGATCTTTGAGTTTCAATCTTGCCATCTTTGAGTTTCAATCTTGCAATCTTTGAGTTTTAATCTTGCGATCTTTGAGTTTCAATCTTGCGATCTTTGAGTTTAAATCTTGCGATCTTTGAGTTTCAATCATGCGATCTTTGAGTTTCAATTTTGCTATTTGAGTTTCAATCTTGCCATCTCTTTGTTTCAAAATTGCGATCTTTGAGTTTCAATCTTGCCTTCTTTGAGTTTTAATCTTGCGATCTTTGAGTTTCAATTTTGCCATCTTTGAGTTTCAAAATTGCGATCTTTGAATTTCAGTCTTGCCATCTTTGAGTTTCAATCTTGCAATCTTTGAGTTTCAATCTTGCCATTTTTGAGTTTCAATCTTGCGATCTTTGAATTTCAATCTTGCCATCTTTGAGTTTCATTCATGCGATCTTTGAGTTTCAATCTTGCGATCTTTGAGTTTCAATCTTGTTATCTTTAAGTTTCAACCTTGCGATCTTTGAATATCAATCTTGCGATCTTTGAGTTTCAATCATGCGATCTTTGAGTTTCAATCTTGCTATTTGAGTTTCAATCTTGCCATCTCTTTGTTTCAAAATTGCGATCTTTGAGTTTCAATCTTGCCATCTTTGAGTTTCAATCTTGCGATCTTTGAGTTTCAATTTTGCCATCTATGAGTTTCAAAATTGCGATCTTTGAGTTTCAGTCTTGCCATCTTTGAGTTTCAATCTTGCAATCTTTGAGTTTCAATCTTGCCATTTTTGAGTTTCAATCTTGCGATCTTTGAATTTCAATCTTGCCATCTTTGAGTTTCAATCTTGCGATCTTTGAGTTTCAATCTTGCGATCTTTGAGTTTCAAACTTGTAATCTTTGAGTTTCATTCATGCGATCTTTGAGTTTCAATCTTGCGATCTTTGAGTTTCAATCTTGCTATCTTTAAGTTTCAACCTTGCGATCTTTGAATATCAATCTTGCGATCTTTGAGTTTCAATCATGCGATCTTTGAGTTTCAATCTTGCTATTTGAGTTTCAATCTTGCCATCTCTTTGTTTCAAAATAGCGATCTTTGAGTTTCAATCTTGCCATCTTTGAGTTTCAATCTTGCGATCTTTGAGTTTCAATTTTGCCATCTATGAGTTTCAAAATTGCGATCTTTGAGTTTCAGTCTTGCCATCTTTGAGTTTCAATCTTGCAATCTTTGAGTTTCAATCTTGCCATTTTTGAGTTTCAATCTTGCGATCTTTGAATTTCAATCTTGCCATCTTTGAGTTTCAATCTTGCGATCTTTGAGTTTATATCTTGCGATCTTTGAGTTTCAAACTTGTAATCTTTGAGTTTCATTCATGCGATCTTTGAGTTTCAATCTTGCGATCTTTGAGTTTCAATCTTGCTATCTTTGAGTTTCAACCTTGCGATCTTTGAATTTCAATCTTGCGATCTTAGAGTTTCAAACTTGTGATCATTGAGTTTCAATCTTGCCATCTTTGAGTTTCAATCTTGCGATCTTTGAGTTTTAATCTTGCGATCTTTGAGTATTAATCTTGCGATCTTTGAGTTTCAATCTTGCTATCTTTGAGTTTTAATCTTGTGATCTTTGAATTTCAATCTTGCGATTGTTGAGTTTCAATCTTGCGATCTTTGAGTTTCAATCATGCGATATTTGAGTTTCAATCTTGCTACCTTTGAGTTTCAATCTTGCGATCTTTGAGTTTCAATCTTGCGATCTTTGAGTTTCAATCTTGCGATTTTTGAGTTTTAATCTTGAGATATTTTAATTTCAATCATGCGAACTTTGTGTATCAATCTTGCGATCTTTGAGTTTCAGTCTTGTGATTTTCGAGTTTCAATCTAGCCAGCTTTGAGTTTCAATTTTGCGATCTTTGAGTTTCAATCTTGCGATCTTTGAATTTCAATCTTGCGATCTTTGAGTTTTAATCTTGCAATCTTTGAGTTTCAATCTTGCGATCTTTGAGTTTAATTCTTACGATCTATGAGTTTAAATCTTGCTATCTTTGAGTTTCAATCTTGCGATCTGTGAGTTTCAATCTTGCGATCTTTGAGTTTCAATCTTGCGATCTTTGAGTTTCAATCTTGCGATCTTTGAGTTTTAATCTTGCGATCTTTAAGTTTCAATTTTGCGATCTTTGAGTTTCAATCTTGCCATCTTTAAGTTTCAATCTTGAGATATTTGAGTTTCAATTATGAGATCTTTGTGTATCAATCTTGCGATCTTTGAGTTTCAGTCTTGCGATCTTTGAGTTTCAATCTTGCGATCTTTGAGTTTCAATTTTGCCATCTTTGAGTTTCAAAATTGCGATCTTTGAGTTTCAATTTTGCGATCTTTGAGTTTCAATATTGCGATCTTTGAGTTTCATTCTTGAGATATTTGAGTTTCAATTATGCGATCTTTGTGTATCAATCTTGCGATCTTTGAGTTTCGATCTTGCGATCTTTGAGTTTAAATCTTGCGATCTTTAAGTTTCAATCTTGCCATCTTTGAGTTTCAATCTTGCGATCTTTGAGTTTTAATCTTGCGATCTTTGAGTTTCAATCTTGCAATCTTTGAGTTTTAATCTTGCTATCTTTGAGTTTAATCCTGTGATCTTTGAATTTCAATCTTGCGATCTTTGAGTTTTAATCTTGCTATCTTTGAGTTTAATCCTGTGATCTTTGAATTTCAATCTTGCGATCTTTGAGTTTCAATCTTGCTATCTTTGAGTTTCAATTTTGCCATCTTTGAGTTTCAAAATTGCGATCTTTGAGTTTCAATCTTGCCATCTTTGAGTTTCAATCTTGCAATCTTTGAGTTTCAATCTTGCCATTTTTGAGTTTCAATCTTGCGATCTTTGAATTTCAATCTTGCCATCTTTGAGTTTCAATCTTGCGATCTTTGAGTTTCAATCTTGCGATCTTTGAGTTTCAAACTTGTAATCTTTGAGTTTCATTCATGCGATCTTTGAGTTTCAATCTTGCGATCTTTGAGTTTCAATCTTGCTATCTTTAAGTTTCAACCTTGCGATCTTTGAATATCAATCTTGCGATCTTTGAGTTTCAATCATGCGATCTTTGAGTTTCAATCTTGCTATTTGAGTTTCAATCTTGCCATCTCTTTGTTTCAAAATAGCGATCTTTGAGTTTCAATCTTGCCATCTTTGAGTTTCAATCTTGCGATCTTTGAGTTTCAATTTTGCCATCTATGAGTTTCAAAATTGCGATCTTTGAGTTTCAGTCTTGCCATCTTTGAGTTTCAATCTTGCAATCTTTGAGTTTCAATCTTGCCATTTTTGAGTTTCAATCTTGCGATCTTTGAATTTCAATCTTGCCATCTTTGAGTTTCAATCTTGCGATCTTTGAGTTTATATCTTGCGATCTTTGAGTTTCAAACTTGTAATCTTTGAGTTTCATTCATGCGATCTTTGAGTTTCAATCTTGCGATCTTTGAGTTTCAATCTTGCTATCTTTGAGTTTCAACCTTGCGATCTTTGAATTTCAATCTTGCGATCTTAGAGTTTCAAACTTGTGATCATTGAGTTTCAATCTTGCCATCTTTGAGTTTCAATCTTGCGATCTTTGAGTTTTAATCTTGCGATCTTTGAGTATTAATCTTGCGATCTTTGAGTTTCAATCTTGCTATCTTTGAGTTTTAATCTTGTGATCTTTGAATTTCAATCTTGCGATTGTTGAGTTTCAATCTTGCGATCTTTGAGTTTCAATCATGCGATATTTGAGTTTCAATCTTGCTACCTTTGAGTTTCAATCTTGCGATCTTTGAGTTTCAATCTTGCGATCTTTGAGTTTCAATCTTGCGATTTTTGAGTTTTAATCTTGAGATATTTTAATTTCAATCATGCGAACTTTGTGTATCAATCTTGCGATCTTTGAGTTTCAGTCTTGTGATTTTCGAGTTTCAGTCTAGCCAGCTTTGAGTTTCAATTTTGCGATCTTTGAGTTTCAATCTTGCGATCTTTGAATTTCAATCTTGCGATCTTTGAGTTTTAATCTTGCAATCTTTGAGTTTCAATCTTGCGATCTTTGAGTTTAATTCTTACGATCTATGAGTTTAAATCTTGCGATCTTTGAGTTTCAATCTTGCGATCTGTGAGTTTCAATCTTGCGATCTTTGAGTTTCAATCTTGCGATCTTTGAGTTTCAATCTTGCGATCTTTGAGTTTTAATCTTGCGATCTTTAAGTTTCAATTTTGCGATCTTTGAGTTTCAATCTTGCCATCTTTAAGTTTCAATCTTGAGATATTTGAGTTTCAATTATGAGATCTTTGTGTATCAATCTTGCGATCTTTGAGTTTCAGTCTTGCGATCTTTGAGTTTCAATCTTGCGATCTTTGAGTTTCAATTTTGCCATCTTTGAGTTTCAAAATTGCGATCTTTGAGTTTCAATTTTGCGATCTTTGAGTTTCAATATTGCGATCTTTGAGTTTCATTCTTGAGATATTTGAGTTTCAATTATGCGATCTTTGTGTATCAATCTTGCGATCTTTGAGTTTCGATCTTGCGATCTTTGAGTTTAAATCTTGCGATCTTTAAGTTTCAATCTTGCCATCTTTGAGTTTCAATCTTGCGATCTTTGAGTTTTAATCTTGCGATCTTTGAGTTTCAATCTTGCAATCTTTGAGTTTTAATCTTGCTATCTTTGAGTTTAATCCTGTGATCTTTGAATTTCAATCTTGCGATCTTTGAGTTTTAATCTTGCTATCTTTGAGTTTAATCCTGTGATCTTTGAATTTCAATCTTGCGATCTTTGAGTTTCAATCTTGCTATCTTTGAGTTTCAATTTTGCCATCTTTGAGTTTCAAAATTGCGATCTTTGAGTTTCAATCTTGCCATCTTTGAGTTTCAATCTTGCAATCTTTGAGTTTAAATCTTGCCATTTTTGAGTTTTAATCTTGCGATCTTTGAGTTTCAATCTTGCCATCTTTGTTTCCATCAGATTCCAAAATAACACCTTAATAATCCCATTAAATGTGAATAGCTCACTTATAGCCACTGGAGAAACATGATGCCAACTTGAAAACTAGATCTGACTTTTGATTTTAAATTTTTTAAGAGTTCCAAAAAATACTAATAAAACGAGTAATAAGGATTGACATGTTATCTGTTTGACTGTAGCGCCGGCTTGTTGGAGCATGTCTGCAACGTCACTCCAAGCCTGCAGTACTTGAGGACAGAGGCCAGGACATTAGTACTCCTTTGGAATTCCCACTGTTAGACCGTATAGGTTGACTGTCTTTCCCAGCACTACTGAAGGCAGACTCTCAGTTACCTGTTGTAGAGTCTTGAGGATCATAGCCTGATATTATATCTGTAAAACGGTAAAACAATGTAAAACAAATAGATTTTACTTTGAAACAATTTACATATACTATCATTTTAGAACTATAAGTAAAGTTACAACTAAATGTTTAATAGAAGTAGTGTTTTTAGCTACGCTTCATCAACTGTCTATTATTACATGTTCACAAATGCTTAATGACAATATTCTTGCCATCTTAGAGTTTCAATCTTGCAATCTTTGAGTTTCAATCTTGCGATCTTTGAGTTTCAATCTTGCCATCTTTGAGTTACAATCTTGCGATCTTTGAGTTTCAATCATGTGATCTTTGCGTTTTAAGCTTGCGATCCTTGAGTTTCAATCTTGCGATCCTTGAGTTTTAATCTTGCGATCTTTGAGTTTTAAGCTTGCGATCCTTGAGTTTCAATCTTGCGATCTTTGGGTTTCAATCTTGCGATCTTTTGAGTTTCAATCTTGCGATCTTTGAGTTTCAATCCTGCACTCTTTGAGTTTCAACCTTGCGATCTTTGAATTTTAATCTTGCGATCTTTGAGTATCAAACTTACGATCTTTGACATTCAATCTTGCCATTTTTGAGTTTTAATCTTGCGATCTTTGAGTTTCAATCTTGCCATCTTTGAGTTTCAATCTTCCAAACCTTGAGTTTCATTCTTGCTATCTTTGAGTTTCAACCTTGTGATCTTTGAATTTCAATCTTGCGATCTTTGAGTTTCAAACTTGTGACCTTTGAGTTTCAATCATGCGATCTTTGAGTTTCAATCTTGCGAACTTTGAATTTCATTCTTGCCATCTTTAAGTTTCAAAATTGCGATCTTTGAGTTCTAATCTTGCCATCCTTGAGTTTCAATCTTGCGATCTTTGAGTTTTTATCTTGCGATCTTTGAGTTTCAATCTTGCGATCTTTGAGTTTCAATCTAGCTATCTCTGAGTTTCAATCTTGCGATCTTTGAGTTTCAATCTTGCGATATTTGAGTTTCAATCATGTGATCTTTGAGTTTCAATCCTGCTATTTGAGTTTTAATCTTGCCATCTTTGAGTTTCAAAATTGCGATCTTTGAGTTTCAATCTTGCCATCTTTGAGTTTCAATCTTGCGATCTTTGAGTTTTAATATTGCTTCAATCTTGCGATCTTTGAGTTTTAATCTTGCGATCTTTGAGTTTCAATTTTGCGATTTTTGAGTTTCAATCTTGCGATCTTTGAGTTTCAATCTTGAGATATTTGAGTTTCAATCATGCGATCTTTGTGTATCAATCTTGCGATCTTTGAGTTTCAGTCTTGCGATCTTTGAGTTTCAATCTTGCGATCTTTGAGTTTCAATTTTGCCATCTTTGAATTTCAAAATTGCGATCTTTGAGTTTCAATCTTGCGATCTTTGAGTTTCAATCTTGCGATCTTTGAGTTTCAATCTTGAGATATTTGAGTTTCAATCATGCGATCGTTGTGTATCAATCTTGCGATCTTTGAGTTTCGGGCTTGCGTTTTTTGAGTTTCAATCTTGCCATCTTTGAGTTTCAATCTTGTGATCTTTGAGTTTCAATCTTGCGATAGTAGTATGAGTTTCCTTTTGTGTGACGTCACGACCACACACTCGCGGGCGCTGTAATCTCGCGTACGCTGGGCGGCTGCCGGTGCAAGGTCGCTCCCGAGAGCCGATTTATGTAGCAATTATACTGAGTGGCTTGTATCGCGAGTTGGCATCTCATCGCTGTCAGTGATTAATTGAGGAAGTTTTTTGGCGTCCTACAGCTATACTGGCTACAATGTTGCATCACGTACTCTTTGTGAACAACGTCTTGAGGAAGACTTAACACAAAGGCAACAGGTTTTTTATTAAGGAAAAAGTCGTACCTGCGTCAGACACATAAAGTAGAGACAGTACTTGGTATTAAATGCACTTTGCTTTGTGAGCAAGGCGGCCAACGCCTTACGGAACACTTAAAGAACCACACCTTAAAACAAAACCAACAGCAAGTGCGTAACAATGTGTTACGCCCTGCACTATTGGGCTTAAGAGAACAAGTCGAGTATTTAAAGCTCTAGTGCTCTCTCAGAGCAAACAACGGCAACATGAGTATAGTTTTAAAGTTAGACATGGCTCAAGATGAGGCGAGGGACTTCCTTCGTGCCCTGGACCAGGACTTCCTCATCGCAGGCTGGTACGCTGACATACGAGAAGAGCCAACAAGCTACACAGCAGGTACAGTAATATTTTATATATATATACATAACACTAAACAGTGACTCAAACATTAGGTTCGAAAGTAAATTACAAACAACTGTACGTTATAAATTTTTTATTATGGACCTATAAATCTGTTGCGTACATAATTTAGAAACTCTTGTTTAAAATTCCTTTGAAAATTCCGAAATTAAATTACAAACAACTGTACATTATAATTTCTTTTTATTATGGACCTATAAATCTGTTGCGTACATAATTTAGAACTCTTGTTTAAAATTCCTTTGAAAATTCCAACAATAGTGAACGGTTTTTCTTCCCGACGCAACGTATCTTGTACCCTCCTTCAGACAGCTCTTTCACATCTTTTTCGGTCAGATTGTTTCCAAATCTTCTTGGCAAAAACCCCATCTTCTGCACGCCATTGCAGATTACTTCTATGATCACACTCGTCCCATAAGTAGCGTGGGTGTGGAGCCTGGCTGATGTCACCAAGTACCCCGCCGGGTTGGTCAACGTTCCTAAATCCACTCTGTCTGGACCCTCGGGAGCTTTTAGCTGACTCAACTTTGACGCGAAATCCATCTAAAAAAGAACACAATAAAAGATTACTTTTATAATAGTAGTACTCTTGCTAGTTGTATGAGCGAAGCAAAAAAAATCCAGTAACTTTACTGAGAAACTTTAAAAAAAAAAATAAAGCAAGGTAGTAAAAAAAATTAATTGAGACGATTCAGTTACAACGAATATATATTGTGAATGTTAAGGTACATTGTTTTTTTTACCGATTTTACTAACAATATGACAAATTAAACAAAATTTGTATTGAGAGTTCTTCTTGACCCATCGTAAAAATAGTTCACTAAAACTAAATTTAGTTTTCAGATTCAACACTTATACCTCATATGCTACATTTTTTTTATAGTGACCACTGCTGTTAGTACTAGTTAACTTTATACACTATAAACGTTCTTGATAAGACTGAAATGAAATACTAAATACTTATAGTTTCTATTATTCAGCACCTGTAACGAACATTCTATATTGTCAGCTGTCAGATTAATTTAAAAAATAATTTTTAACAGTTATTATTACCTTCAGTTCGTCCTGCTAGGATGGTTCAAACTATTTATCAAAAGAGCTTCGTTTTTTCTTGCCTTTTTTTATAGTGACCACTGCTGTTAGTACTAGTAAACTTTATACACTATAAACGTTCTTGATAAGACTGAAATGAAATACTAAATACTTATAGTTTCTATAATTCAGCACCTGTAACGAACATTGTCTATTTTGTCAGCTGACAGATTAATTTAAAAATAACTCTTAACAGTTATTATTACCTTTAGCTCGTCCTGCTGGTTCAAACTATTTATCAAAAGAGCTTCGTTCTTCTTGCTATATTAAACTTTATACACTAGACACTCTACTTAAAGACTGAACATGACAAGACTGAAATGAAATAATAAAAACTTATAGTTTCTTTATTCCAGCACCTGTAACGAACATGTATAATGTCAGCTGTCAGATTAATTTAAAATTTCTATACCAAACTTTATACACTAGACACCATACTTAAATTCTGAACATGACAAGACTGAAATAAAATACTAAAAACTTATAGTTTTTATATTCCAGCATTTGTAACGAACATTCTATATTCTTTTGTATAGTGTCAGCTGTCAGATTAATTAAATAAAATACTTTTCAACTGTTTTTATTACTTTTAGGACGTCCTGCTAGGACGGTTGAAACTATTTATCAATAAGCTTCGTTTTTTTCTTTCTATACCATCTCCAGGATTTCAATAAAGATCAATTAGAGTCCGTGTCTTTCTAGTATTATTTAACGTACAAAAATAACTTATAACAAAACCTCCGTGACAGCTATGTTTGAAATTTTAAAAGCTTTTCATATGTGAAGAAAGTTTTATTTTTCTAAAACAAAGTTTCTATTGTAATATATATGTTTTCAGCCGGAGTCACCATGCGTCACCAAACATTCTCCGTGAAACCACGGCCATACATCATCCCGCCCGCCCGACCACAATCGCCTACACCATCGACCAGTACTGCCCAGTCACCCGCACCATCCACGGACGTCAATCACACCGCACCATCACCCGCATCATCTGCAGCACCTGAAGATGAAGACTGCAAAGATGATGATGAAGACATGAGGGAGACTTCATCATCAGGATATTCATCGTCAACACCGGATATAATTGATTTAACCAGCGACGACAACGACGATGACAATCAATTGGCACAATGGCGAGAAATCGAACATTTGGTCGACAATTTCCTTGATCAATACATTTGTTTTTAAATAAATACTGTTAATTCTTTAGTATTAGTATTGCTTTTTCCCAAGATAGATACTACAAGCATAGAAAGCAAAGCAAAATATACTAAAACTATGCTTAGTCTTGATAATCGATAAACACTCAACCAAATTTATTTTTCTTTTAAAAGAAAATGGTAGTGTAATATCAGTTGTTAAAGCTAAAAAAAAAAAAGATTTTGACCTGTTCTTGAAACATAAAGCTAGTTTAAGCAAAAGCTGGTCGTAAGGAAAAACATAAAAAAAACCAACAACCCAATGTTCAAATGTGACAAAAATATATGTTCCAAAGTTGAGTTACATGTTTTAAGTTTTGTATATCATAAAAAAAAAAACGAAACCATCAATTTAATATTACCTCTCATGTAATAGTGTACGATGACGATCAATTGGCACAATGGCGAGAAATTGAACATTTGGTCGACAATTTCCTTTATCAATACAATTGTTCTTAAATAAATACTGTTAATTCTTTAGTATTAGTATTGCTTTTTCCCAAGATAGATACTACAAGCATAGAAAGCAAAGCAAAATATACTAAAACTATGCTTAGTCTTGATAATCGATAAACACTCAACAACAAATTTATTTTTCTTTTAAAAGAAAATGGTAGTGTAATATCAGTTGTTAAAGCTAAAAAAAAAAAAGATTTTGACCTGTACTTGAAACATAAAGCTAGTTTAAGCAAAAAGCTGGTCGTAAGGAAAAACATAAAAAAAAAACCAACAACCCAATGTCCAAATGTGACAAAAATATATGTTCCAAAGTTGAGTTACATGTTTTAAGTTTTGTATATCATAAAAAACGAAACCATCAATTTATTATTACCTCAATAGTGTAAAAATCAGTTGTCAACAAAGAAAGATGTTGGTTTCGTCTTGAAACGCAAAATTCGAAACTTATCATCAAAGAGGTAGTACGTGAAAAATATAAAAATCAACTAACTAGTCATTATAAAACACCGTTTCTATAGCCGTGGTGTGTAACAAATTTAAGCACCTAAGAGGAAGTCTCTTGTATATCATCAGTTAAAAAAAAAGGTACCTATATGAAAATGTAAATAATATAAAAGGCTCCATGGCTTCACAAAAAATGCCAATAGATGCAAAAAGGTAGTTTACATGGGTGAAAAAAATTTCATCAACTTTGTACAAATAGTAGTGTATAATGGGGGGATTTAGTTTAAGAGTAAAAAAAAAAAAACATACCTTTTCTCGTGTGACGTTGACTCGGAGGAGGGAAGAGCAGCAGTGGAGTCTCAAAGCGCTGTTGGACGATGACTGTGATGCACCGATGGAGACCAAAGCTTCTTATAAAGCATCCGTGAGGCCCAGCGTTAGCAAAAAAAAATCCAACGCAAGTAACAACAGTGGCAAAGAGTCGCTCCTCCCTTGGTTACATAACAATCAGGTCCACTGTGACCACACCCAAGTGGTTGCGTAACACACAAGACACAAAGCGTCGAGAGATCACCCCCACCAGGTCTCCTTGTCCACACCCATAGGTGTATATAAACCCGGCTCGGTTATCGACTGAGACACAGACTTTGGCTCTCTGGAGCCTCGCACACCATGGATGCCACCAGTCTTATCAAGTGTGAGACTTGTAACGAGGCATTCTTTTTGACTCTAGACTCTAAACTAAGACACCAGTCTATGTGCCTTGCAGTTAGAGTCTTTGCCTCATCGTTACAAGCTACTCCACAGTTACAACCACAGCAGCAGCCCAGCCGCCAGCAGAGCTCAGTACAGGTCAACAGTGACAATCACCACCACCACAAAGACCACTTGACCAGAAAGCTGTCCGTTTTGGGAGGAGCAGCAGGAGGAGCTCTTGATGGAAAACATCAACTGCAGAAGACTACTTTGAAACGACAAGCCGCTACAGCCACCACCACCACTCCTAGACAACAACCAGCAGGGAAGAAGCAGAGGCTGGATGGAGGCAGCAGCAGCAGCAGCAGCAAGCAGACCGAGGAGTCGAGCAGCCAGAAGACTACTTTGAAACGACAAGCCGCTACAGCCACCACCACCACCACCACTCCTAGACAACAACCAGCAGGGAAGAAGCAGAGGCTGGATGGAGGCAGCAGCAGCAAGCAGACCGAGGAGTCGAGCAGCCAACAATCTTCAAGCTCCACACTTGTGCAACATTTACCGGTAGGTCGCATTTAGCACCTCACGTCTATCTACCCACCCCCCCGAAAACAACAACGAATTTCTATAAGTTTCTTTCTCTTCACAGCCCCCGTTGCATCGCCGCCGCTCTAAGTCACAGTCATCGACACCGGCACCGTCATCGCCACCGCCACCGCCACTGCACTGGACACTGAAGAAAGGACTGCGGAACGCCAGAGACTACACCATCGTCAATCCGGATAGCTACTTCGCGGATCTGAGCTCATTCCTGGAAGCGACACGGCCGGTTGTGGCCGACTTGTTACTACAAGAGTTGGAAGAGTCACCCATCCTCAAGTACAATGTTGTACTTGAAGCCATGTACGACCACCCGCAAGATCTCGTGGAAGAATTCAACTTCAAGACACGCAACAGGACCCTGTATCGAGGTGTTGACAACCTGCTCGGATTGCTGGAAAACGACACAGTCAAACTGATGTCTGAGGAATCCGAGCTGGAGGCCAAACACAGCGGATGGAGCCTGATTGCACCTACGAAACTGACACTTAGGGTGAGTCGTTTTAATTATTTCAAACCCACTGGGAGAGCATACATTGAGCTGCCTAAGCAGCTTTTAAAACGTAAAGCCCTAGTAAATGTCCACAATCTAGATGACAAATGTTTTAAGTACAGCATGTTAGTCAAACACTTGCCCCAACAAGTAGACGTACTTAACACTATACTGTACGAGGAATCATTTGCAGACCTAGACCGTGTGTACGTGTTTGACGGTTTAAAATTTCCACTAAACTTGAACGACATCAAAAAATTTGAGAAACTGAACCCTGGAACGTCTGTGAATGTTTTCGAGTGTGGACCAGACTGTGAAATAACACCCTACAGAGTTGTACAGGAAAAGACAGACCACACAGACTTACTCTTGTACAAAGACGAACACGGACAGTCTCATTACGTGTACATTGTAGATTTTGCCAAACTGATGCGACCGCAAATAGCCAAGGGATCGAATAACATAGTTGTATGCAAGCGGTGTTCAACACATCGAGAGGTGCGCAAATGTAAACCAGACGCTAGCACTTGGTTGAAAGAGCATTTGCGACTGTGCACAACCCACCAGCCGACGGCCACCATTTTACCTAAAGAGGGGCAGAACATATTAAAATTTGAAGAATACGAAACCCAGATACCAGTTCCCATCGTGGTTTTAGCGGACTTTGAGGCATCTTTGATACCAGTCGTGGGCAGTGACAGGTCGTACCAAGCGCACGAAGCCAACAGTTTTTGTACTCTTGTAAAATCCACTCTATCTACTGAAGTTCTTGACGAAGTTGGTATCAGCACAGAGCCGTTCGTAAAAATCTCTAAAAATGCAGGAGCCGACTTTCTGTTACACCTTGCTGAACTGGCCAAGCGTGTTGAGACGTTGTACACTCGTCAAGCCCCATTAGGACCAATGAGTGAAGAGCAAAAAGAGAGGCACGATCAAGTCACCGAATGTGAACTCTGCGAGAGATCGTTCAACGATACTAACATCGTCAAGTGAGTAGATCATGACCATTTGATTTTCGGTCCAAACTATCGTATGGCTCTTTGTGGACGCTGCAACCTGCGCTGTCAGCAACCAAACTTTATCAGTATTTACTTACACAATTTTTCAGGCTACGACAGTAGTTTCGTTATCTCTAACCTAGGTGTATTACCTGAAAGTGAGGTTAGGGTGATACCGTCAACCACTGAAAAGTACATATCAGTCTCTGTTCGAGTAGGCAAGATTTGGCTTCGTTTTCTTGACTCCTTCCGCCTCATGAATGCAAGTTTATCAAGCTTGACAAAGACGCTCTCGCAATCAGAGTTTGTAGAGAGCATGAAATTGGTACGGCCAGAGCAAAGAAATCTAATCACAAGAAAAGGTGTGTACCCTTACGAGTACGTCAAGTCCCACGAGGTTTTCAATGAAACACAACTGCCACCACGTGAAGCATTTCATGACCACTTAAATGATGAACCCGTTTCAGAGGAAGATTACGAGTTTGCCAAAACAGTGTGGAACGAATTAAATTTCAAAACTTTTGGTGAATACCATTGCTGGTATTTGAAGCTAGATGTATGTTTGTTGGCCGACGTGTTGACCTCGTTCAGGAAAGTCTGTCTTGAAAATTACAAAATAGACGTCTGTCACTTTTACACAGCACCTGCAGTAGCATACAAAGCTATGCTCCGTATGACAAGAGTTGAACTCGAACTTTTGACCGATTCTGATCAGTTGCTCATGATCGAGGCTGGGATCAGAGGTGGGATCGTCCAGGCATCTTTACGTTACTGCCGAGCTAACAATCAGTACTTGAGCAATCCAGAGGACTACAACAGTGATCAGCCGAAAAGTTACAACAGCCTCTTGGATTGTGTGAACCTGTACGGTAAAGGAATGAGTTTACCGCTGCCAACAGGCAACTTCAAATGGGTTGATCCAAACGAAGCAGATTGGTCTAACCTGCCAGTAGATTCACCGCATGGTTACATCTTAGAAGTGGATATAGAATATCCTGACAGTTGTCACGATCGACTAAAAGACCTTCCACCACTACCGATGATGGAAAAACCTCCAGGGAGTAAAGTTAAGAAACTGCTCACCACACTAATCCCCAAACAAAAATACGTAGCACACTATACCCTGATACAACAGGCTGTGAAGCTCGGTTTGAAAGTAACAAAAGTACACAGAGTGTTATCTTTCTCGCAGTCAGCTTTCATAAACAAGTTTGTCACTCGTAACGCTGAGCTGAGAGCACAATCGACAAACGAGTTCTATAAAAACGTATTCAAACTGATGGTAAACTCTACCTTTGGTAGATTGCTATACAACAAGAGAAACCAGATGGATGTACGACTAGTCACATCGGACAGACTCTTGCAAAAGCTTTTCCGCCAACCTCGGTTCATCGAACATGTCATTATATCTGAAAATGTTGTGGCTGTTCACATGCGTAGAAAATCAATAACAATGACTTCACCTATCTTTGTGGGAATGACTGTTTTGGACGTGTCAAAGGTTCACATGTACGACTTTTACTACAACACTCTACAGTCTCACTTTAAAGCACCAGAGTGTGAAATGACTCTTTGCTACATGGATACAGACTCTTTATTTCTCCACATCAAGACTGAACTAGACCTATTTGATATACTGAGAAAACCAAGCCTCTCACAGTACCTTGATCAGTCGGTCTACCCAACCGATCACCCACTCAAAAACAACACCAACAAGGGGAAAATAGGTTGTTTTAAGGATGAGGCGAAAGAAGGAAAGCAGATTCAACAGTTTGTGGCTCTGCGGAGTAAAATGTACAGCTATACTTACAGTTCAAGTGAGACAAATAAACAAAGAAATGGTTTTGAAAGCCAAGGGCATAAAAACCTCTTTTGTAAGGAAACATCTCAGCTTTGATCGCTACAAAGACACTTTATTTACAGGTGTTGAACAAGAAAAGGCTGAATTTAATGTGATTCGATCTAAAACGTTCAGACTGACATCTAGGACAGTAGTAAAAACGTCCCTGTCATCAGCTGATGACAAAAGAAAAATCCTGGAGTGTGGAATACGTACTTTACCTTACGGTCACTACTCACTTCGACACAATGACGACGACACTGACACAAACGATGAAGACAACACCACTGTGGAGGGCAGTGACTCAAATAGCCAATATGAGTAGTAGTAACCTATACAAGCTCTGTTTGCCAGCCACATGTCGTGCACTTGATCCGCCGTATAATGTGGACTCTGTAGATGATATAGCTATTATTGGTCAACTACCGTTTACCATAGAGTGTGACATATGCAAAGCGTTAAAGTTTAGGTGGATGAAAAAAATTCGCCCACCTGAAAATCCATACACTTTTGAATACAGAGACCTGTCAAACTTACACCCAGTTGACAAACACGATTTTATAATGCTTATGCGACTCCCAGACATCTTTTATTCTGACATTTGGCCAGCTCACAATGATCATGGACACTTAAATTTTGATTACTATGAATTCCATAATAATTACCATCAAGAGTGTTACGTTCTATGTAGGCCCTGTTTTCTTAAGACCTCTAGACCTAACCATACCGATGACGACTTTGACTATACAGAGTATTGGAGAAACAAAAATTGGAAATTTTTTAACGTGGTCACACATAGTGTTGTCTCTCCCAGTGAGTTTGTAAAAAACGTACTCAAAGCAGCCAACAGTTGGTGTGATCGTTGTATACTAACACCACTGTTTAGTCTGTACAACTGGGAACAGTGTAATGTGGAATCCGATGTTCATAACGATAATAGTGACAGTGATACTACAGATGATTCGTTAATAGAGACTTACCAGCAAGTAGAACTCTTTGATCCCTATATGTAATAACATGGCTTTTTCATTAAACAATGTTTCATTTTTTGTAAATACTTGTAAAATAACCTTTTTTTGTTATTTTAGAAAATATCTTTTTCACTTTGTGTAAATACTTATATATATGTGTGCTCAATATACATAGCAACTATGAATACAAAACCTGCCTAATTATTTGGTGTTAACCCGAGGTATACAAATTACACACAGTCTGGAAATTAAAATTTTTATTAAATCACCAACAAAATCATATGTCAATATTTGCTCGTGTACAAAAGACTTTCAATAACAGAGTCTGTAATGTTTGGACCACAATAACGTCTCACTTCAGAGTCGACCCATGACATCAGTGCGTAGCGCATTGGGTTACATTCCAGGCTGTCTTTCTCTGACGGCTGCTGCGTTGGCAAGTGTCTCTCGTCCAACTCTTGAAGGAACAAGGGAAGATCAGCGTTGATGTGTCGTAGCAGCTCGAGGTCCAGATGGCCAGAAGTAGTGTTGTTGTTGTTGTTGTTGTTGTTGGCATTGTTCAGAGACAACATTGATCTAGTCTTGTAGTGTTTACACAAATACCTGCAGTAGCGTGACACTAATGAACGCACAAGATGGGAACAGTCCACACATATTGTGTAATACGATTCCACACAGTCGAAGAGTTTTTTCAAAGCCGACCACCCAGATGGTTGTAATAACACAGTTGACGTCTGCCTCAAAATGTCGGACTCACCTCGGCGTGGGGGTGCACGTCTGCTCAACACAGTCTTTGGCTGTAACTGGTAGTTACAGAAAGCGATAGCACTGTTTCCGCACGGTTCCACCAGCATAGTGTCCAGATATGTAGTCGTAAAAGGTAGGGATTCGTGGAAAAACTTGTTTATAACTGAGCCGACACTTGAGCTTTTCAGACTGAGCAGGTCTTCATACGTAAGCGTAATGCTGGTCTGGTTGTTGACCAAGTAGATTGATGCTGTGTAGTCTCGAGTGGATTCCACGCCGACAACGAAATCAGCTTGATTCGCAACTCTGTAGGATTGTCGTAGCAACAGGCGGGGCTCCCAAGATTGTCCGTGTTGAGTCGCAGCAGGCGGTGCCGGTGCCGGTGGCGGTGGCGGCTGGGTCAACGGTGTAGGAATGTATGGTTCTATGGGTAGTGGTGGTGGTGGTGGTGCTGGAGCCAACAAGTCACTATAAGTGTAGTAGTGTACCTGAGTTGGCGCTGCTGCTGCTGGATCGGTGGAGGTCATGCTGTCCGAAAGGGTGGCGATCAGAGCGTCAATGTCCATATTAGTATTAGGATCCGGCACACTTCTAGCAACAGACACAGATTTAGAACGCTTACGCTTGCCGGCGGTGAAGGCACGGTTCATGTCTTTGCGTGGCACTGCGGCTGCGGTGGAAGCCATTGTCAGACTGCGGCAGAGCCGGGGCGTTGTCGTCGAGTGAGCAACCTTGAACCAGAGCGTTTACCACAGACTTGTCCAGACATGATCGTGTGCGACCTTGAGCCTAATGAGTTGTGCCAGGTTTCTTGTGCGGTTGAGTCGGTTTTTTGTACCAACTGGCCTCTTCGCGTTTGCAAAATTTCTTTTTTCCTTCATCCCACACCAGCTGATTGTATTTATCGTACACCAACTCATTACGATCCCACATCGCATAATTCGTAAGACGGATGGGGCTTAGAACATTGTGGTACTCGGCTAGCTCCAGAGGTCCGAAGGCAGATAGTCGAGTCGTCACCACGACTGGATTATTAGCCGAACTCTCAACTAAATTATAAGTTTTCAAACCACATCGAAAAGACTTAATTCCCTGATCATACGTACACGCTTGCTCAAGTGTGGAAACATCGGTCAATTTATCGCCGGGTGCTGTGTTGATTATCTTTAATCCCTCTGCGTCCCAAGCAGTCTTGTCTTCATTAAGCCGTTAACTCTTACTCTCCGACAGTTTTCTTTCCCAGAACCGTTCTAGGTACGACTTTGTGACAGCATCGTGGTCTTCGATCGGATCGGGCAAAAACCGTACATGCTTGTTATCCGCATTGTAATGTGATCCACTCTCGTCTAGCGCGAGTGATGACATTGGCTCTTGTGATAGAGAGTGGCCAAATTTGTCCAGCACGTGTCGTCTTTTCATGATCCTCGCTGTCACACTACTGAACGACAGAGTTTGCCGGGCTCACTATTATATCCACGAATTGTGTGACGCGTCCAGTCCCAACCATTTGACATATACTTTGTTACCCTTTTTCCTAAGCACTCTCTCGACAAGATAGTGATCTGGAAATTTGGTTTTTTGCAACTCTTGTGCGTAAAACGTGCCGGCGATCTTGTTATTCTTGAGGTCGTGCAACGTGTAGACTGGTGGTAGCGTGCGTCGTACTTTGACCACCCTGAACAGTTCAGTCGACCACGATCTTGTGTATCCCTTTTCAAAGAGTGTCATGTGTTTTGATATCCTGACAATATCGTTTACTTTAAAGTGTACCTTGTGCGACGCACTTTTTATCGGTCTTGTGTTTAACATGTGAGCAAGACGATCACCGTCGTTGCGCTGAGTAACGTCAATCGGGCGCATTCCAATGGTTCGATGCTTTCGCGAATTGTATCTTTTGAGCAAGGTAGGAAGCAACTTGATCCACTTGTAATTGCCTTGCACGCCAAACTCTTTGAACATCCAGGTCATCAGTGTTCTGATGAATCTCTCAATGACAGAGGCCTTTAGTGGGCTGTGAGTATGATAATGGTTAATATTGTAGCGTGCAATAAGCTGAGAAAATTGTCGATTAAAAAATTCGAGGCCTGCGTCAGACTGAATATTTTTTGGTACTCGGGGACTGGCTAAGCGAAAAACCTTTTGCATCGCAGCGGTCACGACAGATCCGGTCTTGTTGCGCACTGGTACGCCCCATGCGTACTTGGACAATACGTCAATCACCACAAGAATATATCTATTTCCTCCGTTAGTTTTGGCATGTTTCTGCATATCGACCAAATCTATTTGCCACAAGTCGTCAACAGATTTCAAGAAGACATGTCTTTTCGGAAAGTTCTTTCGGGCTTGACGATGCAACTCGTCTAGGATACCACGCTTCACCACTCCTTCACCACTGTCAGTCGCACATCTGTTTGCGATGCAGGTCTACAATATTATTTTATTCTTTCGCAATAGATTTTCAATGTTTAGAATTTCGTTAGCGTGACCTGTATGTCCAGCAGCATTGGACATGACCAACAGACGCAAACGATTGACCAGTGCGTTGACATTTGTTTCGTATGCGAAATTGGGTGATTTTCTTAATCCCCTACCAGTGCGCGATACAGGAGTTGTTGACGAAGACGCTGCTGCTCTGACTTCAGGACTAGGCGCACCTTGAGCTGCAAACAATTCGGATATCACGCTTCTGTATTTTTTACCTCGATTGGCGTTTATCGGTTTCTCTTCCGAGTAGTTTTTGCGATGGGCGTTAGTCAGTGTGAGCATATTTTTGTACGCGGTCAAATCGTTAGCTGTGATCAGTAATTTCTTGGGTACCTGCATAAAAAGTAGTTCCATGAGACCAGGGGAAACATCATATTTTTTGCCCTTAACTATGATCTTACTGCGTGTAAATGTAACAGTAGAATCGCCTAATAGAGTACCACCTTTACCGTCCAATCGTATTCCATATATCAAGTCCAAGTGCTCACGTTCTGCTGGCGTTGACAATTTTTTCAAATACCTTTCCACCAATTCATCTTCGGTCTGTGTTTGGACTGCGTGACTTGTGGTTGAAGCCTCGACTGTCTGAGTGCCAACGTGCAAAGGTGACTCTTGTTTTGTTGTTTCTTTCTTTATCCCTTTGGTATCGACCATTGGAAGTGGCGGATGCATAGACTGTTTTATACCTTCAATCACAGACTTTTTCAGAGGAGTCACCAGCGGCTTTGTGGAAGCTTCGAGATACCTTTCCACATTCTCGGCATTCTTTTGTAAATCTTTGTATTTTTGGCGTACAATTTTAGTCAACTTTACCAATTCCTCTTTGATTGTCTGCTGCTGCTGCTGTTTGTCAGATCTGCTCTTTGTAGGATACAATGTTATAGGTTTCACCCTTTTCCGCACTGATCTCTCCCCCTTCTCCAGTCGCTTTGCTGCCTTTTGGTTCTTGAGCCCTCGATCAGTGGCGAGCTTTTTTAAACGTTCAAATCGCTCCATCGTGAAGTGATGTCGTTCTTGACGAGAATGCAGGATCGCGTCAAAGTATCGCGTTATATATCGGAAGCAAACACGTCCAAGCCTAGCCTGTAGCGACCTTTGTTTAGTTCATCATCTTTCGATATGGTGATGAAAGCGTGGCGACCTCCTCGGTTCCAACACTCGCCACAAAAATCCTTGAAGCGGTTTAAATGTCATGTCGGTGCCGACATGTTCGTCGTACACGTGTTTCAGGTTTAGATCGTCTTGTTTAAACAAAATAATTAGGTTTGCGTTGTCTCTCAAAAGCTGCTTGGGTATTTTGGAATAAGTTTGAGCCAAGTAGAAGCAATCTATAGAGCGGTGCCGCCCCATGCTAAAATAGGCTCGCATCTTATTCTGGCTGTCACAGACCACATCGTCAAATACCATAACACTGTTGGGCGCCGCATCATTTGGGTTCATAACATCCTCGCTGTTGGTAAAAGTGTGGTATCCTATTTCAGGCACAGTTTGAAGTACTTGTGAAAGGATCTTGTACTTGGGTTGTTCAAGTGACGTACTGAAAATGTATAGATTGTTAAACTTTAGACCTCCAATGTCAGTGAGCAGTGTGAATATTAAATTGGTTTTACCACAGTTACTCGGTCCACTGATAATACACCGTATCGAATCTGGCAGTAATGGTCCATGCCTCTTGAAACCACTCTTTACAGTGTCCATGTTGTCGAGTGCGTTGTTCACCTCAAACGTATGTCGTTGTTTTGTAAACTTCATCGTGTCGACGCAAATGATAAACTAAGCGAATCTCTATAAAGGGCTGCTCATATATAGCGCAAGCTCAGTATGCGCCAGTATTCACAAGGGACCGGTCTTCTCAATCGCACCATCGACGCACTACCATTTGAATTACACTTGCCTGGTGGATATCGTTACTGCGGTCCGGGAACTAAACTTAAGGAACGACTATCCCGCCACGAGGAAGGAATAAACCCACTAGACGAGCTGTGCAAATCACACGACGTTGCATATCACTTACACAAGGACACCGCGTCTCGCCGAGCGGCCGATCACGTTTTAGCAAACAAGGCTTGGGAGAGATTTAAAGACAAGAGCACACCGCTAAAAGAAAAACTAGCTTCTTGGGTGGTAACCACTGCGATGAAAGCGAAAAGTAAACTGGGTGGTAAAGTCGTTGTTAAAAAGAGGACAACACCCAATAAGCGCGTACCAAAGATTAAGAAGAAAAGAGGTGGTGGTAAGGTCAAGAGGACATCAACAATGAGGACTGCACCATTGACTTTGAGAGATCTAGTGAAAAGAGCCCGTGCAGCAATCAGAGGGACAGGTGTGAAATCGTCTAAAGTGTTGGAAAAGGAAACCAAGCGTCTGCGCAACGCGACCATCGCAGCTTTGAATGCTGTCAGGTCTATGAAGAAGGGAAGAGCACTCAAGCGTTTCAACAAAGAGCGCATTTTGCCTCTTCCTAAGTCTGGTGGAGTGCTACCTCTACTGCCAATTTTCGCAGGCCTAAGTGCCATCGGAAGTCTGGCCGGTGGTGCTGCGGGTGTTGCTAAGGCGATCAGAGGGTAAAGACCCTTTTTTGTTTAGGGAAACTCAAAGATGGCAAGATTGAAAATTCAAAGATCACAGGCGATTTAAACTCAAAGATAGCAGCGATTAAAACTCAAAGATCGCAAGATTGAAATTCAAAGATCACAGGATTAAACTCAAAGATAGCAAGATTAAACTCAAGATTGCAAGATTGAACTCAAAAGATCGCAAGATTAAAACTCATAAGATCGCAAGATTAAAACTCAAAGATCGCAAGATTGAACCCAAAGATGGCAAGATTGAAACTTAAAGATCGCAAGATTAAACTCCAAAGATCGCCAAGATCGAAACTCTAAAGATCGCAAGATTGATACACAAAGATCGCATAATTGAAACTCAAATATCTCAAGAATGAAACCTCAAAGATCGCAATATTGAAACTCAAAGATCGCAAAAATTGAAACTCAAAGATCGCAATTTTGAAACTCAAAGATGGCAAATTGAAACTCAAAGATCGCAAGATTGAAAACTCAAAGATCGCAAGAATGAAACTCAAAGATCGCAAGATTGATACACAAAGATCTCATATTTGAAACTCAAATATCTCAAGATTGAAATCTTAAAGATCGCAAGATTGAAACTCAAAGATCGCAATATTGAAACTCAAAGATCGCAAGATTGAAACTCAAAGATCGCAAGATTGAAACTCAAAGATCGCAAGATTGAAAACTCAAAGATCGCAAGATTGAAACTCAAAGATCGCAAAATTGAAACTCAAAAGATCGCAAGATTAAAACTCAAAGATCGCAAGATTGAAACTCAAAGATGGCAAGATTGAAACTCAAAGATCGCAATTTTGAAACAAGAGATGCAAGATTGAACTCAAATAGCAAGATTGAAACTCAAAGATCGCAAGCTTAAAACTCAAAGAATCGCAAGATTGAAACTCAAAGATCGCCAGATTGAAACTCAAAGATCGCAAGATTGAAACTCAAAGATCGCAAGATTGAAACTCAAAAGATCGCATGATTGAAACTCAAAGATCGCAAGATTGAAACTCAAAGATCGCAAGATTGAAACTCAAAGGATCGCAAGATTGAAAACTCAAAGATCGCAAGATTGAAACTCAAAGATCGCAAGATTGAAACTCAAAGATCGCAAGTTTTGAAACAAAAGATGGCAAGATTGAAACTCAAGATAGCAAGATTGAAACTCAAAGATCGCAAGATTAAAACTCAAAGATCGCAAGATTGAAACTCAAAGATCGCCAGATTGAAACTCAAAGATCGCAAGATTGAAACTCAAAGATCGCAAGATTGAAACTCAAAGATCGCATGATTGAAACTCAAAGATCGCAAGATTGAAACTCAACAATCGCAAGATTGAAATTCTAGGATCACAAGATTGAAACTCAAAGATCACAAGATTGAAACTCAAAGATCGCAAGATTGAAACTCAAAGATCGCAAGATTGAAACTCAAAGATAGCAAGATTTGAAACTCAAAGATCGCACGATTGAAACTCAAAGATCGCAAGATTGAAACTCAACAATCGCAAGATTGATATTCAAAGATCACAAGATTGAAACTCAAAGATAGCAAGATTGAAACTCAAAGATCGCAAAATTGATACTCAAAGATCGCAAGATTAAAACTCAAAGATCGCAAGATTGAAACTCAAAGATGGCAAGATTGAAACTCAAAGATCACAAGTTTGAGACTCAAAGATCGCAAGATTGAAATTCAAAGATCGCAAGGTTGAAACTCAAAGATAGCAAGATTAAAACTCAAAGATCGCAAGATTGAAACTCAAAGATCGCATAAATGAAACTCAAAGATTACAAGTTTGAAACTCAAAGATCGCAAGATTGAAACTCAAAGATCGCAAGATTGAAACTCAAAGATGGCAAGATTGAAACTCAAAGATCGCAAAATTGAAACTCATAGATCGCAAGATTAAAACTCAAAGATCACAAGATTGAACCTCAAAGATGGCAAGATTGAAACTCAAAGATCGCAAGATTGAAACTCAAAGATCGCAAGATTGAAACTCAAAGATCGCAAGAATTATACTCAAAGATCGCAAGATTGAAACTCAAAGATTGCAAGATTGAAACTCAAAGATCGCAAGATTGAAATTCATAGATCGCAAGATTGAAACGCAAAGATCGCAAAATTGAAACTCAAAGATGGCAAGATTGAAACTCGAAAATCACAAGACTGAAACTCAAAGATCGCAAGATTGATACAGAAAGTTTGCATGATTGTAATTAAGACCAGACGGACCAGACGGACCAGACGGACCAGACGGACCAGACGGACCTGAGTTTCAATCATGCGATCTTAGTGTATCAATCTTGCGATCTTTGAGTTTCAGTCTTGCGATCTTTGAGTTTCAATCTTGCGATCTTTTAATTTCAATTTTGCCATCTTTGAGTTTCAAAATTGATATCTTTGAGTTTAAATCTTGCGATCTTTGTGTATCTATCTTGCGATCTTTGAGTTTCAGGCTTGCGATTTTTTAGTTTCAATCCTGCCATCTTTGAGTTTCAATCTTGCGATCTTTGAGTTTCAATCTTGCGATCTTTGAATTTCAATCTTGCGATTTTTGAGTTTAAATCTTGCAATCTTTGAGTTTCAATCTTGCGATCTTTGAGTTTAATTCTTGCGATCTTTGAGTTTCAATCTTGCGATCTTTGAGTTTCGATCTTGCGATCTTTGAGTTTCAATCTTGCGATCTTTAATTTTCAATCTTGCCATCTTTGAGTTTCAATCTTGCGATCTTTGAGTTTTAATCTTGTGATCTTTGAGTTTCAATCTTGCAATCTTTGAGTTTTAATCTTGCTATCTTTGAGTTTTAATCTTGCGATCTTTGAGTATCAATCTTGCGATCTTTGAGTTTCAATCTTGAGATATTTGAGTTTCAATCATGCGATCTTTGTGTATCAATCTTGCGATCTTTGAGTTTCAGTCTTGCGATCTTTGAGTTTCAATCTTGCGATCTTTGAGTTTCAATTTTGCCATCTTTGAGTTTCAAAATTGCGATCTTTGAGTTTCAATCTTGCGATCTTTGAGTTTCAATCTTGCGATCTTTGAGTTTCAATCTTGATATATTTGAGTTTCAATCATGCGATCTTTGTGTATCAATCTTGCGATCTTTGAGTTTCAGGCTTGCGATTTTTTAGTTTCAATCTTGCCATCTTTGAGTTTTAATCTTGCGATCTTTGAGTTTCAATCTGGCGATCTTTGAATTTCAATCTTGCGATTTTTGAGTTTAAATCTTGCAATCATTGAGTTTCAATCTTGCGATCTTTGAGTTTAATTCTTGCGATCTTTGAGTTTCAATCTTGCGTACTTTGAGTTTCGATCTTGCGATCTTTGAGTTTCAATCTTGCGATCTTTAAGTTTCAATCTTGCCATCTTTGAGTTTCAATCTTGCGATCTTTGAGTTTTAATCTTGCGATCTTTGAGTTTCAATCTTGCAATCTTTGAGTTTTAATCTTGCTATCTTTGAGTTTTAATCTTGCGATCTTTGAGTTTCAATTTTGCGATCTTTGAGTATCAATCTTGCGATCTTTGAGTTTCAATCTTGAGATATTTGAGTTTCATTCATGCGATCTTTGTGTATTAATCTTGCGATCTTTGAGTTTCAGTCTTGCGATCTTTGAGTTTCAATCTTGCGATCTTTGAGTTTCAATTTTGCCATCTTTGAGTTTCAAAATTGCGATCTTTGAGTTTCAATCTTGCGATCTTTGAGTTTCAATCTTGCGATCTTTGAGTTTCAATCTTGAGATATTTGACTTTAAATCTTGCAATCTTTGAGTGTCAATCTTGCGATCTTTGAGTTTAATTCTTGCGATCTTTGAGTTTCAAACTTGCGATCTTTGAGTTTCGATCTTGCGATCTTTGAGTTTCAATCTTGCGATCTTTGAGTTTCAATCTTGCGATCTTTGAGTTTCAATCTTGTGATCTTTGAGTTTCAATCTTGCGATCTTTGAGTTTAAATCTTGCCATCTTTGAGTTAAGATCGCAAGATTGAAATTCAAAGATCACAGGATTGAACTCAAAGATAGCAAGATTAAAACTCAAAGATCGCAAGATTGAAACTCAAAGATCGCATGAATGAAACTCAAAGATTACAAGTTTGAAACTCAAAGATCGCAAGATTGAAACTCAAAGATCGCAAGATTGAAACTCAAAGATGGCAAGATTGAAACTCAAAGATCGCAAAATTGAAACTCATAGATCGCAAGATTAAAACTCAAAGATCGCAAGATTGAACCTAAAAGATGGCAAGATTGAAACTCAAAGATCGCAAGATTGAAACTCAAAGATCGCAAGATTGAAACTCAAAGATGGCAAGATTGAAACTCAAAGATCGCAATTTTGAAACAAAGAGATGGCAAGATTGAAACTCAAATAGCAAGATTGAAACTCAAAGATCGCAAGCTTAAAACTCAAAGATCGCAAGATTGAAACTCAAAGATCGCCAGATTGAAACTCAAAGATCGCAAGATTGAAACTCAAAGATCGCAAGATTGAAACTCAAAGATCGCATGATTGAAACTCAAAGATCGCAAGATTGAAACTCAAAAATAGCAAGATTGAAACTCAAAGTTCGCAAAATTGATACTCAAAGATCGCAAGATTAAAACTCAAAGATCGCAAGATTGAAACTCAAAGATGGCAAGATTGAAACTCAAAGATCGCAATTTTGAAACAAAGAGATGGCAAGATTGAAACTCAAATAGCAAGATTGAAACTCAAAGATCGCAAGCTTAAAACTCAAAGATCGCAAGATTGAAACTCAAAGATCGCCAGATTGAAACTCAAAGATCGCAAGATTGAAACTCAAAGATCGCAAGATTGAAACTCAAAGATCGCATGATTGAAACTCAAAGATCGCAAGATTGAAACTCAACAATCGCAAGATTGAAATTCTAGGATCACAAGATTGAAACTCAAAGATCACAAGATTGAAACTCTAAGATCGCAAGATTGAAACTCAAAGATCGCAAGATTGAAACTCAAAGATAGCAAGATTTGAAACTCAAAGATCGCATGATTGAAACTCAAAGATCGCAAGATTGAAACTCAACAATCGCAAGATTGATATTCAAAGATCACAAGATTGAAACTCAAAGATAGCAAGATTGAAACTCAAAGATCGCAAAATTGATACTCAAAGATCGCAAGATTAAAACTCAAAGATCGCAAGATTGAAACTCAAAGATGGCAAGATTGAAACTCAAAGATCACAAGTTTGAGACTCAAAGATCGCAAGATTGAAATTCAAAGATCGCAAGGTTGAAACTCAAAGATAGCAAGATTAAAACTCAAAGATCGCAAGATTGAAACTCAAAGATCGCATGAATGAAACTCAAAGATTACAAGTTTGAAACTCAAAGATCGCAAGATTGAAACTCAAAGATCGCAAGATTGAAACTCAAAGATGGCAAGATTGAAACTCAAAGATCGCAAAATTGAAACTCATAGATCGCAAGATTAAAACTCAAAGATCGCAAGATTGAACCTCAAAGATGGCAAGATTGAAACTCAAAGATCGCAAGATTGAAACTCAAAGATCGCAAGATTGAAACTCAAAGATCGCAAGAATTATACTCAAAGATCGCAAGATTGAAACTCAAAGATTGCAAGATTGAAACTCAAAGATCGCAAGATTGAAATTCATAGATCGCAAGATTGAAACGCAAAGATCGCAAAATTGAAACTCAAAGATGGCAAGATTGAAACTCGAAAATCACAAGACTGAAACTCAAAGATCGCAAGATTGATACAGAAAGTTTGCATGATTGTAATTAAGACCAGATGGACCAGACGGACCAGACGGACCAGACGGACCAGACGGACCTGAGTTTCAATCATGCGATCCAACTGTATCAATCTTGCGATCTTTGAGTTTCAGTCTTGCGATCTTTGAGTTTCAATCTTGCGATCTTTTAATTTCAATTTTGCCATCTTTGAGTTTCAAAATTGATATCTTTGAGTTTAAATCTTGCGATCTTTGTGTATCTATCTTGCGATCTTTGAGTTTCAGGCTTGCGATTTTTTAGTTTCAATCCTGCCATCTTTGAGTTTCAATCTTGCGATCTTTGAGTTTCAATCTTGCGATCTTTGAATTTTAATCTTGCGATTTTTGAGTTTAAATCTTGCGATCTTTAATTTTCAATCTTGCCATCTTTGAGTTTCAATCTTGCGATCTTTGAGTTTTAATCTTGTATTCTTTGAGTTTCAATCTTGCAATCTTTGAGTTTTAATCTTGCTATCTTTGAGTTTTAATCTTGCGATCTTTGAGTATCAATCTTGCGATTTTTGAGTTTAAATCTTGAGATATTTGAGTTTCAATCATGCGATCTTTGTGTATCAATCTTGCGATCTTTGAGTTTCAGTCTTGCGATCTTTGAGTTTCAATCTTGCGATCTTTGAGTTTCAATTTTGCCATCTTTGAATTTCAAAATTTTGCGATCTTTGAGTT
>JAQJVL010003814.1:0-54320 GCA_035578905.1 Stictocephala bisonia
TTAATGATAAGTATAAATGTGGTGTTCAGATATTCTAGTGTGTCAGCTACAAGCTTCAAACCGTAGATTAATTTTTCATTTTTTGAGAGAAAAAGTGCTTGCCATTTAACTTATCACTCAATTATAGTAATTCATTTTGTTGTATAATATTTAGTGTTATATTGATAGTATTACAAAGTATATTGAAAGCTTAGAGTACATTAATCAGACTCTGTAATTTTACTATCTGTGGAAGTGTTTCGACAAAGTTTGAGCAATCCAACATAAAACAAATTTTACGATCCTTTAAATACAATAGTGACTGCAGTTCAAATAAGTGTATAATTGCCTAATAATATATTAGGTGTACATGGGTGCTTAACGAGTATTGCCATTTTGATTAGCTGAGACAGTAAAATGGACAATATATCTATTAAAAGAAAAGTACACTACTTCTTAAGTTACTCTTGAGGTCACTATTTGTAAAACTAATACTTCACTAGCCAGCTCCTCTTTATTATATTTGAATACCACAAGGTTAAACATAAACTAAATTTTTACATAGTTATTCGTCATTAATCAGCTATTTCCTTATAAGCATAGCATCAAACACTAGTACAATTTTCTCTTAACTTTCTTTTTTATTAATAAAAAGTATTTCTTCCTGAAATCCAAGAATAATTGTAGATGCCAACCACCATAATACTACTAGTCCGTTTGACAACCATATAGCTCGAGGTCTTGCCCATCTGGGAGCTTTCCTGGGGGCAAATGCACTCCTCAAAACACCAGTATGTGCGATTGGAAACCTACTGTAGCATTTTATGGCCAGTTCGCGATCCAGAAGTAAGTGTATATCAATGTTAAGAGGAGTTAAAAAGAGCATTTTTATTTTGCAGCCCTTACAATTTTGTGCCCCCTTAGATTTTGCGCCCTAGACCTGGACCTAGTAGGAAATGCAGTATTGCAAACATAACTTTATCCAAATAGGCACTTTTCTGGTGCCAACACTCTTAATAATAGTCTAATTTCAAAACCCTTTACATATTTTTGATCAGGGCAAAATTCTGCACAATTTGAGTACCCACAATGCTATATTTTAGTAAAAGAAAACATATTTAAATTTTTCCCCTTGGTAAAACTTTACTTTTCACAGAAGAAAATTAATATTTTCTACCAAAAAAATTTTTTAGTAGACCTACTTTCAAAGTTAGCCCATTATATGAGTGTATTGAGAAAAAAACTCAAAAAATGCATAATGTGCAATATCGAATAATTTAGTATGTGCCACATTCTTGTATGTTACTCTTAATATGATTTTATATTTGGTTTTTTTGTTTTGTCAACTGCAGAGTTAATTTTATATAGTTACTACGCTTACTGGAATTTTACTTCATTAGTATGACATAATACTATTGGTATTGTTTTATTCACATCTAAATTGATTAGTTGTTTGCTGTGATCTGTATTCATATCATTAGCTGATTATAAGTTTTTTTATAAGTTGTTATTGTTGTATCTGTCCTTGTATACAATGGTGTAACCATTAATAAATAAATAAATGAAACAGACATGCTGGTTTGAAATACAAAGTTTTAAAAAGTGGCTGTTGTTTCAGAGTGAACATCAGACAAAGCTTCCAGGCTATGTGAGAGTCGTTGAAGTTGGTCCTAGGGATGGACTTCAAAATGAATCAATTTCAGTTCCAACTGAAGTGAAAATAGAATTTATTAATAAATTGTCTGAAACGGGACTGTCTACAATAGAAGCTACCAGGTATCTCAACATTAATTAGTGCTATAAATGTCTAAAATGATACATGTTACATGTATAAGTTTTTGGTTTAATAGTATTAAAGAATTTTATGTTCATAATACTTAAATGTTATTAGAATATTTATTGGTCATTGATTATAAGTTTTTTTAATGAAGTCTTATAGTACTGTAACAAATCGAGTCACAAACATGGTGTTGGCATAACTGGGGAAGAAATGTCTTATTGTTATTTAAATTGAAATAACATAATTTCACAATATAGCATAATCTAATATTAAATAAAAATATATTGTTGTTCAAAAGTTATTTGTTTTCATTGGATTGTTTATGGTTTGGTAGAAAATGATGGGATATATCTAATGCTTTAAGTGTTTAAAGGAACAAACACAGTGTTTTATGTGTTTTTTTTCTCTAAGCAATTGAAGCATTGAAAATCTCCAATAATTTGCTACCAAAAGAAAATTTTTGTAATTTATTGTTAAATGTTTAGTGTAGTGTTTCTTTTAGATTGTAGAATGGCTTTAAAGTAAATTGATTAATAAAAGCCCTAATATCAACTGGCAGTTTGTCTAGGGTACATAACGTTATGCTGGCTTGGGTTCTTGTAATGTAGTGCCGGCGTGGTGGCTCAGTGGTTAACGGACAGTACTTCACTCGTTGAATAAAGTTGTAGGTCCGTGTCAACTGGCAAGTGAAGTTAAAAAAAAGAACAAGTAATGCGACAGTGTATAGCATAATATAAATTTGTATGTAGTAATGTTGGTAGTTAGCAAGTTGTGGAAAATTTATATTGTTTGTATAAATAATGAATTTAAGTTTATGATGCATGGAGTATCACTGTTATACATTTTCAAGATCCTTAAAGCTGTCTGTGCTGGACATTTTAGTACTCAAGCTGTTTTGTATCTTTATCGCTTTTTGTTATGTAAATATATAATTCACCTTACATTTTCTTGGTAGCATGTCATTAAGTTTCCACCATACTGGATGTGTTTCTCCAACTGTGTTATTTTGATACATTCCAGACAACTGTTGAATTTTTTATACTTAAAACCTGTATTAAGTTTTGTTCACATTGCATTAATCACAGTTTTCATTAATGGTTTAGGTTAGATTAAAAGACACTGGGCCAGGATTAGTGTAATAGAAGTGATAGGGCATTAAAAACACTTACATGAGAAGACAGGTCCACCAACACAATGCAGAAGAAAACAAAAATACAGACACAACACATAGTATCAGTGCCATTATCACTTTGCAATCAGTGCCATGGTCTCTGCAGAAGCCAATCTAATAGTGAATTTTTCCGACACAACTTCTGAAAAATTCACTATTAGATTGGCTTCTGCAGAGACCATTCTACACCACCCAAGAATTCATGGACTGGAGAGAACACTCACCATAATTAAATATTATTGTTTTCTACCTGTGCCATGTAACCATTATTGTATGACGAAAATTCTAAACTCAATGTTTATGAATAAAGAATATTGTCTATTGTCTATTGTCTATTGTCTACTTTCCTCAGCTGGTATAACGAACAATGTGTTTCAGGTGGCACTGACATTTTGTGTTATGTTTTTATGTCAAGTTTTTCGGTACTCTGTTTCTCCTATCATACTAGTTTTCATTAATTTCCTCAAAATTTTGTTTGGTGAATATTAAATTCGACATCTGGTAGAACTGATACTGTTATTGTCTTCTATCTAAATCTTGTCTTGACTACCAAGTCATTGGTGTAGCATAACTGATAAGCTACACTGAGAGAAGTATGTGTTTACAGCTAAGTGATCAGAAAAGACTACTACAAGTGGCGTCAACTACACAAAACCATGGACATATCTTTTGGCCTTGTAGTTGTCAGTATCAGTCAATAACATTTATCAGAGCCATTTTTAAGTGTTTATTTCCATATAATGAGCTTTGCTGTTCGAGGTATCTCTTGAACCATTTGAGAGGTAACTGACACTTAAATATTATGTCAAGTTTGTTTTTGAAATAATTTAATGCTTTACTCAACATTAATTGCTATAGTAGTGGACCGTCTGTCTAGGTCGTCTTGTTGACTTGTTGGAAGGAATTCTTGTTGCTGACAATATTCTGTATTAGCATAATTCGTTCACTTGCTTGTTTCAGAAAAATTGAAATAAGTAAAATTTGCCAAAGTTGCTAGGTTGTATTTGACCCCCACACTCCAAGTTTAGGATAGGCCTACACATTGTAAATTTTAAAGCCGATAGGGATTTTCTGAATCTTAAAGTATTTATGTGAACCTGAAGATATATTAATTTATAGCGTCATTTTGAGAGGTTTGGATCAATATTCACTCCTGCCAAAGTGTTAAGTTTGAGATTATACCAATTATGACTTCTGTTTTTGTATCTAAAAGATTGGTAAGAAGATAATAAATAGACTGAACTTTAGAGGTTTCAGAATGTTTTAAGTGTGACCGCTGTGAGTACATGTCTTGTCTGCTACTAGACTAATAATAATGGTGAATGAACAATTTTTTTATGTTACTTGATTCAGTTGAAAATGGCATTTTTTCAATTTAACATGAGTTTTTTTTTGTTTATTGATCTGTTTAAATTTGTTGTTTGTCACACAACTCTCACTTGTTATTTGGTGTATGTACTTATAAACTGTCAGTACTTTTTAAAATTCTATTTTATCTTTTCTTGTGGAAATTAGTAACAACATATCAACAAAGGCATTGAAGATACTTGGGCTTAGGGTCATGGATTTCTTTATCAGTTTCTTTATTTTACTCTTTCTTTTCCTACAGTCTATTTTTACTTTGAAAAAGAACCATGGGTGTTGTCAGAGAAGTAAAAAAACTGATTTCCAATTCTTCTGTCACAGCTTGTGTATCGTACACATTGGGACAGTCTTTATTTCCCATTATCTTTTTAAGGGTATTGATTTTTTTTCATTACTTCTATCTTTATGATACATGTTGCTGGTTTTAGGAAACTCCACAGGAAAAGCAACATTACTTTGTTTTAACTCCACTTCCCAAACAGTTACAAAAAAATAAAACAACTAAATTAAACATGAAATATCGTGTTCATAGTCACTAGTTGGATCTTCAGCATTTAAAAAAATAACAAATAGTTTTTTAATTAGCATAATACGTGTTGGTATATATACAGTAGATCACCATAATATTCATGCATTTTGTACTTGTATTGTAATATATTTGTGCATTTTGTACTTATATTATAATAAATTTGTGTTGTGTGGCGTTTACTGTAAAAAATGACAATAATAATTACAATAAAAAAAGTAGTAACATTATCATGAATTATTTATATTACTTTTTGAAGGTTGTCGGCAAAGTAGCTTAGTGGTAAAAACACTGTGTTGTCCAAGGTTCTAATTTCCAACAGATTTTAGGGTTGGTACTTAAATTGTTGAATAAAGTTTGTATCTTTTCTGTTAATTCACTATCTTAACCATAACTTAGGTTAACGTAACATAAACAAACCAAACGCAACATAACATAACCTAACCTAACCAAATTGGTGGTAGTAAATTAACAAAAAAGGTCCCAAAGTTCATGTAAAGTCTTTTTCCCATATTAAGTGAGAGTAGTGTATAAAACATGTGGAATTTCATTAATAGATCAATTTATGGTACTGAACTCTACATTATAAAATTATAAATTAATAAATAAAAATATTTATAAATTACTCCTTTTAGAATATTATCTGGCAAAAGAAACATTTTATAAACTCCTTCGTACCAAAAATATTTCTCTCAAATCACTTGTTTGGACAAGATTGAATATTTTAAAGTTGTCTGAATCTTATTGTTTATTTATTATTCATTAAGTCCTTGTTATAGTTTGTTATTGCATTGTTGTTTTAATTTAATTTGTTTATTGTATTGTTACCACCTCATTTAGCATTACTATTGTTAATTTCTTAAGCATGACTTATGTAAGTTTGACTTGTAACAAATAAGGCTTGACTTTGTTAATTGCACATTTTGTGTTTAAAGACGATAAATAATTCTTGATTCTTGATTCTATTCTTGCTTATATAAAATATTTAAGATATTAATTGTTTTTTTTTTCATTTTCTTAGCTTTGTCTCACCAAAATGGGTTCCTCAAATGGCAGACGGCCTACAGGTTTTGAAGGGTATCACTAAAAAGCATGGAATTTCTTATCCTGTTTTGGTACCTAACCTCAAAGGACTTGAAGCTGCTGTAAGTTGCTTACAAATGGTTAACTAAAATATAGCACATTATTGTATACAGTACTATAGACACTTTTTCTTAAAAAATTAATAATAATAATTTATTTGCCTTTGACATTATTTGCATTGGCAACAAACACATAATATAACATAGAGTATATAGTAAAAAAATATACAAATACGTCCAATAGGACTATTTTAACTCTTTCCAACAGGAAGGTCATAAACTAATGACCTGGTCTGATTAAATCTTCAACACTTAAGTGTTGTGATATAATGGTAATTACAAACCGTATTGTTGAAATAGAAAGTCTTTTTTAGGCGTTTTTAGAGGGACAACATTTTTAGACAAGTTTCGCCACTGGAGTTTTTAAAATAATTTCTTTGCAGTTAAGTATATGAAAACTTTAACATCATTCATCATACTACTTAACATTTAAAATGTCATAATTTCAACTTATTGACCTATGTATTGGATCCGTTAGGTATCATAAAATGTGTGTTTTTGTATAAATAAATTTCAAAATATAATTTATATATTGACTATTGCAAGATGTACATTGGGTGTGTGGGAGGACTTGTCTAGATGTAAGCTATGTGAATCTTGTGTTCATAGGTAAAAAACATACAATATATTAACTTGATGGATTTCTTTCTACTATAATGTATTTGATAAAGAGACATAGTACAAGAAACCAGGTAAACAATTGTAGGAAAGTTCCGATTAAATAGAAAGTCAGTTTGAAACCTTTTTATACTTGTTAAGGAAGGTCTCAACTCCAGAAATATACAAATTGTAAAGTCCGGAAATGGTTCAGTTATATAGTAAACAACAAGTAAACAAAAGCAGTAAATAATTGGAATAAGTATAAAAATACATCACACATTTAATGAAAATTAGTACCTAGGGGGCTTTTAAGTCGCTTATTATGATTTTAACATAAAAAAAACTATTTACATAATTATTGTTACTTAATGTTTTTACCACTGTGCTAATTATGAGATAATTTAATTTCTCTACAAGAAAATGTGCTTCTTAATTAGCTACATGCTATGATTTTCTCTTTGCTTTTTATATTATTGAGTTATGTACAGTAAATAATTTTGATCATTTTATGTTTTAGTTTATTTTACATTTTGTTTTTTTTTACATTCATTAATTTTTACAATTAACAAAATAGTTTGTTTATCAAGTAATAATATTTTATAAAAAATACCTATTATCAATGTATTATATCTTCCTAAAAAATTAAAGAATAGTTTAGTTTTTATTGCTTTATTATTTAATTATAACAAACAATTTAATTCTATCAGAAACAGGTAAATGTTAAAAAAATACATTTCATAGTTTTATAGTTATATTGATACGAATAATGAATATGACCTAGTAAGGAGCATATCACGGTTAAGTCTTCTATTATTAACATACCATTGAGACTTAACATGACCTCTACCATGTTTGTGGTCTGTTTGGGCCAATATGTCGCTGTATTCTGTCAACAATAAACAACATAATTACCACAAAATAACATTATTATAAACTTCTGTCAATACATACATATATATATATATATATATATATATATATATATATATATATATATATATATATATATATATACATAATGTTGCTCCAACATAAATTACTCACAGTAATGTTGAAGATTTAATTTAAAAGAATATACATTCTTTAATTACATACAATCTCTTATAATATTTGTACCACAGTGGTTAGTTTAAAAATACAATTTATGGTTCGTAATGGTTGTTACTCCTTTTCATATTATGAACATAATGAACAATTACAATTACTTTTAAAAATTTACTGATAGAATGGTAGAAAAACATTTATCTAGCTATAAAATCATCTAAAGTGAAACTTTTAATTAAGAATTCAGTTTGTTCTGAATTTAAAATCGTAGTTAAAACAATTGTATATTTCAAAACACATCCATGATAAGTTTCATTCAACTCAAAGTTTTACATTGTGGGCTTGTAGTTTTATTTTATATTGAAAAGATTGAAAAATATATTCTGAAAATGAACAAGAAAAAATATAAAAGAAAAATAAATTAAAAAATTTTATTTGAAAAAAGCTACTGTTCTCTAAAAAAAATTATCTTTTAAAATCACAGTTAAAACAATTGTATATTTCAAAACACATCCATGATAAGTTTCATTCAACTCAAAGTTTTACATTGTGGGCTTGTAGTTTTATTTTATATTGAAAAGATTGAAAAATATATTCTGAAAATGAACAAGAAAGAAAATATAAAAGAAAAATAAATTAAAAAATTTAATTTGAAAAAAGCTAGATAACTGTTCTCTAAAAAAATTACATTTTTAGGAGAATAAATTATATGTAAAACTAAAAAAAAGTTTAAAGTTACCTACTCATTTTATCTGTAAAGCACTTATAATTTTAAGTACTGATCAGAAATTCACCATTTCCGAGTATTTTCTATAATATTTTGTGGGTGAAATAGTGCCCAGTTGGGGATCAATATAAATATGGAGCTTGGCTCAAATTCTAGTGTGAAGCTTGCCCTCAAATACTCCTGTATGACGGTCTTCCTACTGTCACAAGTATTAGTTCATTTTCACTTGTTTAATTTATTTGTAACTTCTGAAACAAGTTTGTTCGTACTATAATTAATTATACTTTTATACCAATTGCTACGACACTCACAATTAAATGCCAAATTTGTACAATGATTCATATTTTGATAAAATAGTTTCTTTATTTCTTTAAAGCTATCTGCTGGTGCGGAAGAAATAGCTGTCTTTGGAGCAGCATCGGAGACATTCAGTAAAAGGAATATCAACTGTTCTATTGCAGAGAGCTTAGAGAGGTTCAGAGAAATAGCTAAAATTGCTGTAGAAAAAGGCCTCAGAGTGAGAGGTTACGTGTCTTGCGTTTGCGGCTGCCCCTACGAAGGACAAGTTTCACCACAGCGGGTCGCCCAGGTACTAGTCCTGTTACTATAGTTTACCGATATTCACTTTCATTTCATCATGATATTTCAGACTTGACAGATCAAATTTTGTATGGTCTTGAAAATTATCAATCAACAATTCTCCGCTGTATTGAAGTAAGGCAAAGTGATGGCTCAGTGGCTAAGGCAAGTCCAAGTTGCACTCAAACTGCGGAGTGCAAAGTCCAAAGTTTGAAACCTCAAATGAGGTAACGGTTGGTACTTCAACCATTGAATAAAGCTCACACACAGGTCTGGAGGCCCATGTGAACTGGTGAGTTAAGAAAAAAATATAAAAGATACACTGCTGTGTCTTGCTGTGTCTTTAAACTTTCAAATATCATAAGTACTTCTAAAGTCAAGTTACTGAACAAAATGTAACACTTTGGCCTTCTCAAATCTAGCTCTTTCAACCTCCAATATAGTCAAAGTCAAAGCGCTTTATTCATCCAATAAAACATACAAAATTTTATAGGATAGGTCATGAATATATCACAAAAACAAACAATACAATTGAGTCACAATATGATAATTATTTACAATAAAACCTCAACTCATAAAAAATGAGCTGAATTTAAATTGTGGTTATGCGCTATCTATCAAAGACGAAACATACTGCTAAACTCTGTGCTCTAAATCTGTGCAATAGAAAGATAATGTGCGGCAGACAAATATACATTGATAATTAATGCTCAGACAACTATTTACTTAAGATAAGAATTGTAAGCAGCATGTTTCTTGAAGTAAAGATATAACGTAGTGGAGGAAAATAATGTGAAGGGTGATTTAAACAAAATTGTGAGGATCCCTTCTGTCTATAATCAAACTTGTATTTGTAGTATTGTATTTTTTATAATTAACTTTAATAACTGATGACATATACGAGGTACGTCCAGAAAGTAAGTTCCGTTTCCATTTATATCCGCTGCAGCGCTGCGATCGCAGTTCCGCGCATGCGCGGCAGACGCTCTGTATCAAGGAGAAGAAACGTGCGCCATTTTGAGATCGCTGTCAGTCTCGTACGCTTTGTTGTGCTTGTTTAAAATGTCGGTGTTGATCGAAAATCCCGCCGCTTGTGAAATCAGATCTGTGATTCGTTTTCTGAATGCTAAGAAAGTGAAACCGATTGACATTTATCGGCAAATTTGCGAGGTTTACGGACAAAATGCGATGAGTGATTCAATGGTGAGAAGATGGGTCCGACAGTTTAATGAAGGACGTAATGAAGTGCATGATGAAGAACGAAGTGGGCGTCCATCTTTGATTACAGAAGAACTGGTTCACACGATTGATGAGAAGATCAAGGAAAACCGTAAGTTTACAATATGTGCTCTCGCTATGGAATTCCCCCAAATCTCACGATCATTAATTCATGAAATTGTTACCGAAAAACTGAAATTTCGAAAACTTTGCTCACGTTGGGTACCGATAATTCTTACTGAGCAACACAAAACACAACGGATGGGTAGTGCACTTCAGTTTTTGAACCGTTATGATGAAGGCAGTGAAGATTTTCTGTCACAGATAGTCACAGGAGATGAAACTTGGGTTTCTTATGACACCCCAGAAACTAAGCGGCAATCAAAGGAATGGAGGCACACTTCATCTCCAGCAAAGGTTAAGCCGAAACAAATCTTGACACCTTGAAAATTCATGTGCACAGTGTTTTGGGACAGGAAAGGCATCTTACTGATTGATTTCTTACCGCGAGGTCAAACAATCAATGCAGAAGTTTACTGCGAGACACTGAGGAAATTGCGCCGCGCAATACAGAATAAGCGCCGAGGATTTCTGTCCAAAGGTGTTCTTTTTCTTCACGACAATGCACGACCACACACTGCAAATGTGACGAAAAACCTCATACAGGGATTTGGCTGGGACGTGTTTGACCATCCTCCGTACAGCCCTGACCTCGCTCCTAGCGACTTTCATTCGTTCTTACATCTGAAGTTTTTCCTTGGCGGTCAACACTTCAACGATGACGAAGAGCTGAAAGAAAATGTTTCCAAATGGTTGAAGACACAGGCGGCAACCTTCTATGAAGAAGGCATAGAAAAACTTGTGCCACGCTATGACAAATGCCTGCAAAATTTCGGCAGTTATGTAGAAAAGTAGTTTAAGAGTTGTAGATTTTAGTGCAATAAATATTTTTTCTGTATCTGTAGACAAATTATTTTTATTACCAAACGGAACTTACTTTCTGGACGTACCTCATAATTATATTTTATTTATTTTTATTTGTTTAATTATTTAAATGTCAGTAACAAATATGAGTAGTATGTATTTATCTTTCATTAAACCCATTAAGAATTAATACACATTTTGGTTATTGATAAATCATTATTTTTAAAATTTTTTTTAACAAAACCATAGTTTTTGTTTGAAAATTTGACATAGAAAGAAACATACTGACCAAAGCAATGCATTACTGCTATTCACCGGTGAATGATTTCAAATTAGTGCGTGAACGACTGTTTGGCATACTATTAGCTCAGCTATAAATCACGTCAGCGTGTGTTGGATAGAGACTGAGAGAGGGAGACCCCTGGCATTATCCGTGAAGATGGTAGAAGAGCTTATTTCAGAGGACAAAGATCCCGCCTTTGCTGTACCTATATGAGGGGACAGTCTTCATGTTTGTATAGTCAGTGGTTGTCGACTATATATAATTATACAACTACTAAACAAGAAACATAGTTTAACAACAAATTATGTTTGTTTCTTTACAAATATATTGAACAAGAGTAGGAGAGAGGATTACATACAAAATTATATCTGGAAATCAGTTGCTGTTATATTTGTAGGTAAGGCAGCCATAGTGATGTTGTGTTGTCAGCATGTTACAAGACTGTACAGCTCGCGGCTTGGCATTGCTAATTTGAAAATATTTTGGCCTTTATTCATTAAAATATACTGTAAATACTGCTGCATTGGATTGCATCTTCAGAACATCTAATCAAACCAGAACCTAAGATTAAACCAGAAATGATTGCTACCTGATAAGAATAATCATAATCCACTGAGAGATAAACTGCAGACTATGATAGAGGTTCGAATCTTTATTTAACATCTGTATCAAAATCTGTTAAAATGAAATTTGGATGTTGAACAAGTTTGGAGTTGTGGCCTAATGTTTAACTGTATAGTGCATATTACTTATACTGGGGAAAAGATGCTTAATGAAGAACACAGTTCTCACCAGCAAAAATAATATGATTTTCGTTTTATAATCTATGGGCTTCTGGCGTAATTTTACATGAACCACAAGAGTAGCTAAGGGGTAATAAAAATGTCACAGTCATACCAAGTGAACTAAAGTCGCCTGCGTGAAAGCCAGCACACTATGTAGCGCCGCAGCCACGGAGTTGTAACTGTGTTCTAATCTTTATCTTGTGTGATTGTCTACCAAATTTAGTTTGTTCCAGGTAGTGCAAGAGATGTTACAAATGGGCTGCTATGAGGTTTCACTTGGAGACACCATTGGCGTAGGCACTCCTGGCAGTATGCGGAAAATGCTACAGACTGTGCTCGCCACTGTACCTTCTAGTAAGATTGCTGTCCATTGTCACGACACCTATGGTCAGGCCCTGCCAAATATTTTAGTTGCATTACAGGTAACATTTATCACCTGTTTATTTGTAATATAATTGATGAACATTTAATTTATTGATGGATTATAATGTACTATTTATGACAAATTATTTTCAGGTAAATTTTCAAATTTAATTTTGAAAAATTAAGAGCACATAGAGGGTAGACATTTTACATTGTTTAAAATGGAACAAAATATTAACATTAGATTTTAACTAGCCTTTTATTTATTCCTTTTAATTGACGCATTCACTGCGTCACAAGATCCCGGGGTCTCGTGTCGTAGGCTTACATTAACACTGTAATGAAATTCACATTTAATTCCTTATTTGCGTTTGTGATATTTTTCGTTGTAATTGATTGTAATGATTCGTTGTAATCATTGTTGCAGGAGTTGAACTCTATGGAAGCATTTTTCTTTGTGAATTTAATAGTAACCTAAATCTTACACGAGATCTATAGCTTACATGTATTTTCTCGTCAGTACCAGATTAATGACGTATTTTTTATATGCTGTACGAGACCTATAGACCTCGTCGATTACATGGTAGACTAAACGTCAATATTAGCAAACAGATTGTCAGCTGTTGTTTGAAAAGGCGGGAGAGTTGTTCCACGTGGTTGCTGAGTTGTCTGTTTATTTACAACTTAATCTCAATTTCTCAACTAGAGTATAATTTATTACAGTACTTCCTTATAGCCAACACAAGATTCCGAGGCCTCGTGCTTATACGCTATACCCACACCCTGCATAGCATTTATGACGTCACAAATTTGATTGTTCTGAAACAATAACCTACAGTGCTCTATCTTCAATTGTTGACGTGATATTGTGCGCAGAACTTCTGTTGCAAAGCGAGATCTCGGGATATCGTCCCGCACTGAATTGATGGTATGCAACGAGACCCCGAGATTGCGTGACGCACAGGATGAATGGCCGAGAAATTATAACAATGCAGTGAACGTGTTAATGCCTAAAAAATCTTAAATATAAACACTCAATAATTATATTACTAAGCCTATGTCAAATATGTTTATTTCATTTTTTTTAACAGCTGAGGATTAATTAGATAAATAACTTCATTAGATTACCATTGAAACCTTCAAGTCCAGTGGGGTGGAGCCCGAGAGTCGGATGTGAATGAAACCATCATGAAAGATCTATCCTCCTCAATATTACAATTTTTTGTTTAAATTGTATGGATATCATTATTTACATTTGATCAGCTTTTATATTTTTGATTCATTTTAATCTCTCTCCATGTTATTCTTATGGCCGAAAAATATAATTTTAGGGCATCCCATGCTTTCAGGGGGAAAATAGTGAAGAATAGTCAATATTCAAACATTCTTTATTCAAACGTACACAAGTTGCACAAGAATGGCGTCATTGATTCAAATACAATGTCAAATAATACTCTACATCATAACTATAACAGTTTGCATTACAGATCATGAAAAACATACATGACTTACAATAATTCATTAACACCAGCAAACTTAGAAAAAAGATAAATTTATGAGTCTATCAAATAAAAAACTCGTTTAATGAATACAGTGGCTTAGAAAACATATATTTTTTAATTCTTTTTTTAAAATTTTTTATATCTTTGATTTTAAAAATACTGTCTGGCAAAAAATTTAAACATTTAATTCCCGCATGTGAAGGTTTCTTCTCAAGTGCTCCCAACTCTTGAAGGTTGCTTTTAAAAAGTGGTCTTAATCTTAATCTTAATTTTAGAGATTTTCAATTTGTCTGGAAAAATGCCGGAGATAAAGGAAGAATTTATAAGATGACTCAAGGAGAATTTTAAATATTCAACCGCAGTTTTAATGATAGGCATAGGGATGTCATCATAGCCACAAGAGAATTTGTTTTTGAATTACAGTATTATACTTTTAATTTCCTCTGCAGATAATGGTGAAGGTAAAAAGTGTATTTTTGAGGGAGATAAAAGACATTTTTGGCTGTTCCTACAGTTTCTCAAATTTGGAATAACTTCTGCCTCTACCATACTAACATAATATTCATTCAGACATGAACTGACTACTTTTGGATCATCTGTGTCCTTAGTGCCATAATTCAAAACAATATTTTGTTGAACTTTTAAACGGTTGCCTACCTCCTTATTAATTACTTCCCAAGTTGATTTACAGACATTTTCAGCTTACTTATCTTATCACTGAAATATTTCTTCTTTGAAAAAATAATCTGTTTTTTCAACTCAGCTTTCTTATTTTTCAAGGCCAGTTTTACATTTACACTACAGTTATTTCGTTTTAATTGATTAAGATTTTTATTTCATTTCTAATAATTAAGATTTCTTGGTTGGCCCAATTTTTTTTTTTCTAGCAGACTCCCTGCATTGTACCAAGGGAAAACATAAGTTAAAATAATACATGAAAATATTTAAAAACACGCCATACTTCGTTTCAACTGAAGCACTGTAAACATCAAACCAAGTTTCCTGAGCCATTAAATTTAAAAATTGACTCTTATTTCTCTCAGTAAACTTCCTACGAGTAATGGTCAAGTTTTTATTTTTAAAAGTATTTGAGGTAATATTACAAATTTCAAAAAGTTGGCCATCATGATCAGAAATCTCTGTTATAAAGCCAGTGACCACAACTTTGTCTATATTAGTAATAAACTGATTGATTGCACTTTCTTTTGTTTCACAAATCCTCGTAGGAAAGATTACAGAACAATACATTGAATGTGACTCAACAACATTTTTTTAATTTAATACTTTCACTCCTATTTTCTAATACATTTATGTTCAAATCTCCAGCAACAACAACATTTACATACTTTTTAATTAAAATTCCGAGAAGAATGTTTAACTTTTCCAAAATCCATTGATAAAACATTGGCGCAGAGTCCTATAGACAACCTAGAACTAAAGTCAATTGATCTGTTTTGATTTCAACCAAAGTACATTCAAATTCTTTATCTAGGATTAAATTTTTAACTGCAGGAATACATATTTCTTTCACACGTAATTCAGGTGTAGATAAAATTAAAACTCCTCCTCCAGAGGTTGAACATCGAGAATAAAAGGATTTAACTTAGAAATTATTTAAATTTAGTCTATTAATTTCAACAGCACTCATTTTATGCTCTGTCAGGACTAATATATCAGTAGTAATTTCTTCTAATAATAATTGTAAAATATCAGCCCGTGACTCCAGATGCTGAACATTCTGGTGAAAAATTTTCAAATTGCCATTTTTACTGGATAGTTTGTTTTTATTTATTAAATCTTTATAATCATCAGTATTTACTGAGCCACATTCATTAAACCTATTTATCCTAAATGAAAACCTTATTGCACAACTACAAACAGAGGTAAATTTTTTGACACCTCAACCGTTTAAATTGGTTAAGTAATAGTGAAGGAGTCTAGTTGACGAAAAACGGCTTCACGTATTATATATAAGTTTGTTGGTAGTCAAAATTCATTAAGATATTTAACATTAAATTAATATCCAGGTTGGGCCAAATCAGCCAAATAGAAATGTTCAGATACAGGAGATGTCACACTTAGTTGATATGTTAATGAAAAGTTAGGCTAAATGAGTTAAATCATCAACATCACTGCAATAAGAGCTAGTAAAGTGATTTCTACTCTGTCACCGTGGGGTCGTCAAAATCTCCCGCAGTCTCAACTCTGGCTACATCCTGCCCAAACTCACTGTACTGCCTATCTGCTTGTGCTCGTATACTAAAAACATGACCAGCACATGACTTGCCTTGTACTGTCATTCTACTTACATCACTCTGCACATGATGACAACTTACATAAAAATGTCACCAAGCACCTTACATCATTCATTAAAATGTTTCTTTCAACTCATATTCTTTCACTGCATATCTACCCTCACACTATCCAGAATGGATCCTTGCAAAACCATTCCACTCCATTCACAATGGATCTTTGCATATCCATCATCAAAATAATTAGAATGAATCCTTCATATGCACTCTCACAGAATGGAATACCTGATTCCTATCTCTTCGTAGTTTTAAAATTAAAAACTATTCAAAAATAAAATAGCATCACCAATTACTTTTAAGTGTAAACAATTTTGGTTTTTAATTGGGTTTGTCAGCAGTTTACCCAAATTTCTTCTTTTTTTCAAAGAAAACAGGCTATCTGTAACCTGTTTTGTATTCTGCTTAATGTAGACAGGTCTCGTATTAAGGACACATCATTGGTTCTTCTCGGATTTTTAAATGTGTACGAAGTTCTGGGGGTGTAGAGTTTATGAGATACCCCCACTAGACGAGGGGGATCCCTCATCTCCGGAGAATTTTTGAAAATTTAGTCTGGAAATAGCGTTATTTAAGTATTTCTAAATATCTTTATACTAGGTAGGCTTTATTTATATGTGTTCGTAAATCAGTATGTATGAATTCGTAATTTCTTTTGATTGTTACATTGTCACATGTTTAGTGATTATATGAGTATGATTTGACAGATATTGAATTTGATAATTGAAATAGTTTGGGAACGAAGATGTTTGTAAAAAAGAAAAAAAGAGGGATAGCAGAGAGAAATTGGTTAGTTGTAATTTTGGTGCTTTTGTTTCAAAAATAAAATCCAAAAGAGATGCACATATGTTTAAAACTGCATGCGAATTGTCTATGGTTTTTACAAGATTTATGGTCTTAAAAGAATCTTATTTTGGTAGATGGGAGTGAGTGTTGTGGATGCATCAGTGTCGGGGCTGGGAGGTTGTCCGTACGCCCAGGGAGCTTCTGGCAACGTGGCAACAGAAGACTTGGTGTATATGCTTCATGGACTAGGCATTAAAACTGGCATCGATCTTCCTTCACTTATTAGAGCTGGTCAATACATTTGTAACTTTTTAAACAAACCAACTGAGTCAAAAACTGCCCGATGCCTTGGTAACACAAAATACCAACTTCAGTGAGATAACGATTAAAACGAATAATAAGGACCATCTGTGATATTGTTCAGTTATTATTCCAGTTTACTCCCTCAATGTGGTTTTGTTAAAATTTTTATTCATGTTTTGTCTTTTTTACTTACATGTTTTTTATTTTATTTTAGTTGAATAAAGTATAAATTTAAGTGTTTTATAATTGTGACTATTTTTATTTATCACCAAATGTACAATCCTGCTCATAGTATTAATTTAACATTCCCATATTGTACATATGGTTCCGTGAATAACTGATAATAACTTGAAATACAGTTGGTAATTTGATGTGGAAGTATTATTATCTTTATACAAATTATTTAATATTAAATATTTGTTATACGTCAAATCATAATTTATCAACTGAGCAGATGTGTAAACATAACAGCTCTAGAATCCTTCTTTTAATAAAAACTATTCAAAGTAAATAAGTGAAAGAAAAGAATTAATTAAAATATTTTATATTACTCTTTTTATAATTTAAAACTGTCACATATTAATAAGATTGTCATTGTATTTAAACTTTTCATCAATAAAATACCATCTGTTACAAGTTCAAAATTCTAAAATACTTTTACTATACATTTTGTTTGAAAGCCATATATTTTTTATTTGCATGTTTATACATTTATTTGCGGACATTTTATGATATATTTTACTATTAAACATGCTAATAAGGATTAATTAGCACATACACTGTGTAGAAATACAGTCAGAAATAACACATAATTTCTGTTGTTTCTTAGAAGAAACTGCTTTTGTATATTATACTTGTTTTGGTCTTGCTTAGGAAAATTTACATAATATACACAATTTTCCAAAAAATTTGCTGAAATATATCCTTAATAAACCTGATATTACTTAAAAGTGCATTGAAATAAAAGTGAAATATTTTTTATTTCACACAGCTTTTCAGAAAGGATTTTTGGTGAATATGGGTAAACGTATTATAACTGTAGCTTGGTGGCTCGGTGGCTGAGGCTTCAGACTGCACTGCCCAAGGTTTGAATCTCCAACTGAGCTGAAAGTTTGTTCTTCACTTGTTGAACAAAGTTCATTACCAGTCAGACTCCGATCATCAAGATATGGGCGAATGAGTGTAGATAAACGAGTGTAATCATTGTTACTAAGGTCGACTGTTCCTCAGAAAGATCTATTTATTAATAGCCCAATAGCCAGAGCAACTAAGGGACCCACTGCTTTACGTGGATTCCGAACCACGTAGTGTTGGTATAATTTTTGGCTAATTAACAAGCCTGACACTTGGTTCTCTTCTTTATACAACATCAGAACCTTGACTACCATCCATCATGGACATCCTATACTTCTCTAGTAGTGTCCACATTGATTGCAACCATTGAGCAAACACTGTGTAAGTATTAAGGGGACTGAGCACTTAGAACCTATCGCCTACAATGTCCCCAAGTAGCTGGGTTACAACACTGCGCCACCATCAAGCCTGCCTGTTGAAATCAGCTTGAATTCAAACTGATTTGTGTTTTATATAATTTTGAATTTTGTTGTAATTTCAATTGATAACTTTTATAGTGTGATTTATTTGCATTAGTTCTGTGTAAATAATTAATTTTTGTTAGTCTAACATGAGAGTATACATGAGCGTTGCTTTCTGATTTTGTCAACTCACAAACGTAAATGAATACTAATACCTAAGAATTTAGTCGAGTTGTCATTTTTAAAAGTGTTTTACTATTATTAAATTTGTTTCTTAAAGACATTTTAATTTTCCAAGAAACATATTAATAAAATGTTGTCATACATTTATTGATAAGCCATTAGCTTAAACACATCTCTGGACGCTTTTAATTCTTCAGTTTATATACGTTATTATTTTTACTTTTGAAATAAAGTTGATAATCTAAATCTTAATTGTAGGTATTTACAACTATTCTAACATATAGGAATATAAGCATTAAAGATGCAGAACAGTTACACTTTACTATTCATCTGGGTAGCTTTTCCGCATATATATGGTGTGCCCTTTAAAGCCAGTCATCAATTTAATAAAAAATTAAAACATACCAATAAACAAGATCTGCATAAAATAAAATCTAAAGTACAATGGAGGCATGTATTTAAAATACATGCAATATTTAAATTCCTCAGTTACAGAGATCCACAGGAAATCCCTTACAAACCATGTCAGTGGTATATTTAAATACATATTTGTTATTTTTAAATAAGTTTTAATATAAATGGGAAATAAACTGAAATCCAGCACAGAACCCTGTGGAATACCTAATTTTACATTACACCATTGTGATTTGAAACCTGACCTTGTTTTTTAATGACTTTAATTTTTTTCTGTTCTTTTTAAATAAGTTTTAACATAAATGCGAAATAAACTGAAATCCAGCACAGACTCTGTGGAACACATAATTTTACATTACACCATTCTGATTTGAAAACCTGACCTTGTTTTTTAATGACTTGTTCATTGTTTTCTGCTCACAGATAAAAAATAAACTAGTTGTAGAAAATTGTAACTTCAAAGAAATGCCTCCTACAAACATCTAGTTCGTTGCCATTGCCTTCAAAGACCTACCCAAAGCCTCTAACAAAGAATCAATAAGACCTCTCAATGATTTTTGAATGCTAAGGTATATTTTTCTCAAAACCTCATTGCACAAACTTATTATCAAATTGCTTTCTATAAAAATTATGAAATGTGTTTTAGTAGTTTTCTCACCATTTTTTCCAAAAGAAGGGCAAGAAAGCAATTGGACGATATTTATATGAGTCACTGGCATTCATTAAAAATATTGATTTACTTCGAGCAACCAATATTTGACGCATAACAGATTATTGATGTAAAAACTCCACATAGAATAAAATGTATGTTTAGGCAATGTAAAAAAATACCTGTTTGAACAGATTAGTTCAAATTACTTTTTATGGTATTTTGAGTTCTTTTAACCAAATGCAAATTCAGGATAATTTCTTGGAAACTTTTCCAACAGCCCATGTTACTTTCAAATCAATTTTGCCGAACCATCAGGTGTAGCACTCTGGCGTACCACAGACGAACTGATGCGATAGCACCTCGGAAGCCATAGCGCACAACTTTAAACTTGGCTTCCAGCCACTTCGAGGGCAGACTGAGGAGCGCATTTAGCCTGGTGCAAACGGCGAAACCAAATTAGCGGGAAATGGGCGCGGGCCGCGCATAGCTCGCCGTCTAACGATAGGTACTTTTACACAGACCTTACATCCACTCCCGAACATGTAATCGTTTGTGGATAACACAGTTTCTGTACATAAATGCTTAGTTGTGTCTTTAACCAGCTTAATGTTTTCTTGGTGATTTTAAGGTGTTCGTGGAATCCAGTGTTTTACAAGTAGTTGTAGGTTTTGTGTTAGGTTATTTGTGTTTTGTGAAGAATGCTTTATTAATCAGAAGCAGCCTGGGTAGACCTCGCCAGCCCATCACGTGACTAAGACCAATTTGTGAGTTTTTAATAGACTAAATCTTTTTAGCTTATTGTTTTACGTAAGAGACGCTGCAGCGCTGTTGATTTAATAATAGAAAAGAGACTGACCCGAATTATGATACGTGGGAATATTATTTAACAGAATAATAATGCGCAGTAATAATAACTCAGGATATAAATTAACCCATACAAGCACGATGGTACTGGCCCACCCGCCCACCCATACAAGCACGGTGGTACTGCCTCACATCCCACCCGCCCACCCATACACGAACAGTGGTACTGACCCACCCGCCCACCCATACACGAACAGTGGTACTGACCCACCCGCCCACCCATACATGAACAGTGGTAGTACCAATACTACTGTACGTGTATGGGTGGGTCAATACCAATTTACGTGTATGGGTGGGTAGGTGGGCCAATACCAATGTACATGTATGGGTGGGTGGGTGGGCCAATACCAATGTACATGTATGGGTGGGTGGGTGGGCCAATACCAATGTACGTGTATGGGTGGGTGGTTGGTCCAATACTTCTGTGCGGTAATTTCTAGCGTATGCCATTTATATCGTGCGTTGTCAATCACATTCCAGACCAGACCTACAAGTTTGGACAGATCAAGGTGTCAAAACGTGTTATACGATTGTAGCAAGATGGAGTTACTCTAATTCAACTCGGAATGGCTTTTATTAAACATATTAGTCGTTCCCGACATGTGATCATGTTTTAATTTGGACCTATTGAGATAAAACGCGTCTTTTTTGTTTCAATCCCTGCAGTCTAGGCTACTTACTTTTTGAACCAAAACTACAAGAAAATTACGTAGGCCTAAATTGTTTCCTGAAATTGTTCAGCATATTGCTCTGTTCCAAGAATATGTGAACAATAATTGTGTATTTTTAATTAAATTTTTGAGAGTAACTTGTTTTATAACTGTTAATATGGTTAGTTGTTGGATGTTTCCATCATAGTGTCTGTCTTTCACCAGGTGATTTTTCTTGAAAAAGGGCAGAAGCTTCACGAAGTGGAAACTTTGTGCATTTTTCCAACGAAATTATGAAAAATTATAATTATTTTATATTTCTACGCAAAATATTGATTGCCTTTCAGCAGAGATCTGTGGAGATTTTACTAAAAATAGCCTTAATGCTAACTTTTTTTTAAATTCAAGTCCTAATACTTCTATACAATGTGGCCCATGGGTTTCTTTGATTAAAATATACAAGGTGAAAAAAATATGGAAACGCTTTCACAACTTTTCTATTACTTAACTGGTAAAAGTTAAATATTGTACATCATCATGGTTACAAAGAACACCCTTTTTGACGCCATTAACGACATTTCATCTTTTCAGGGTGACGGCCAACATGGTGTTGAACGAAACTCTTTAAAGTAAGTCTAGGTCGAGTTTGGTATCAAATTAAAGATCTATTCAATAGAAATTAATTGCCGCAAACCGGACTTCGAAAGGTCTATCCTTTCTAGAGTAGCGATCATTTGAATTTAAAATTTACTAATTTGAAAAAAAAATTCTCCTATATTTAACGAATTAAAAAAATTATTATGATCAAAAATTATACTTTATGGAACACAATAACTCAAAAAAATTAAATGATCAAATTATCTATGGAAAAAAATAAAGTTGTTGTGAAATCGTAGAAAATATCATTAAAGCACAGGGGTGTTCCGCATTTAACGTTGCTCTTATCATCATAATAAATGCAATACCTCTGCAGACTTTCAAGACAAAAACACGTGGTTCGGATTCTGTAATGAACTGGAGCTTCTGTTTAGCCTAATTACTGATATATTTATGAATTGTCCTCTTTGCCTCTACACAGGGACTGTCGCGTATTTTAGAGGATTGTTTTTCAAGTCAATACAAGCAGATAACACGTCTCCTTTATCGATTCGTTTTCTGTCTGTGTGTCTCTGTGTTTTTTCAAACATTTTAATTCCTAAAAAAAAAAAAAAAAAAAAAAAAAAAAAAAAATACTGACAACAATACTGAATTTTCGTATAAGAGTTGATCTTTACAAAGACACATTTCATGTAAAAAGGATGTATGTATAGGATTATCAGTTCCAAATGGGCGGCTGTCTTAAACAGTCAAGTCAAATATAAAATACAAATTTTACCTAAAAATGTTAAGACACAAAATTTTTAGCCTACATTACTACAAGTTGAACGATATTTCAATTTAAAAAACGGGTGATAAATATAAGAGAAAACTTATTTATCATCAGATTTTTTTAATTCGCATAGGGTCTATTGTTGATCTTGGCGTAATGTAGTCTAAAATTTTTGTGTCTTAAAATTTGTTGATAAAATTTGAAAGGTACCGTAGCGTTTTTGATATTTTTAGATAGCCGCTATTTTGAAACCGATAATCTTATTCATACAGCCTTCTACATTAAATGTGTCTTTGTAAAACCAACTTTCATACAAAAATTATGTATTGTACGTAAAACGATTGTTGAGAAATTATAATTTTTGTAAAAAAAAACCATAGAGAAACACAGGCAGAAAATGAATACGTGGTTATGTGGAAATATTTGCTTGTATCGTACCTGATAAATAATCCTCTAAAATATGTGACAGTCGAAGCTAGACACCCTGTATAGATCTAAAATATATGGTATGTACAGTACTTGAATATGAGTACCTACATTATGGCTGACTTAGACAACCCTCTTGTCTTACAGCCACCCGCAACTGGCACTACAGTCGGCCAGTCACCAGTAGACCTCTTGACTTCATGCCTCTGTGATATTGAAGGCGCTGATTTCCAGTCATGTAGTGTACCTGTCGTAATTACTAATTAGATATGTACACTACATGAGTTGTTCTGTTTCAATGGAAATTAGCGCCTTCAATACCACGAGGCATGAAGTCCAAAGGAGTTCTCGTGACTCGCCGATTATACCATGGGACTTTTTACTTGACATAGCTACAGATAAGAAATAAACAGAGGTCGCATCCAATAGTGCGCTGAATGTGTGTCAAGTAGTTATTTCTCTAGTTTGCAATGCGAATAGCATTGGTCAGCAACTTGTCAATCCCTTCTTTATTCCCTCCGTATCCTCAAGGATAGACGTAGTTAATTATTACTACAGATGTTTAAGGATGTGCGTTAGTTGTAATATTTATAACTGCCACTGCTGAGGCGTTCATGTAGCCATAAGAGAGCGATCTCTGGTTATTTTATCTCTGTGTTATTAACCATTTCCCGGAAGAATAGCCACTATGACTCAGATGTAGGCTGTTCGTGGGCAATGTGCGAAAATGCAACGTAAATTAGGCCTAATTGGTTTATAGTATGAAAAAAACGTTAACATTACAACTATGGCTATTGTTAACTAAAATTTACCCTTGTGGAAACGAAAATCGCTAACTTCTTCAGACCACGTGGAAAATGACCGGTTTTTTATGTTTAGAATGGCCTAATGGAAAGGGCCAGTGTTTTGTTGCATACGACAAGTGAATAGATTGTAAAAATGTTTGTGTACAAACGAAAAATTGTGATACTTTGTGAATAAATAAGAACATTTTTATTCCATTTTTTTACGCTCAGTGGTTATGGTAAAGTTTTTAGTAAAACTCCAGTATCCATAATTGTGAATTGGACCGTAGCAGTAACTCTTTGTACATGCATTAGAGTCGCACTGGTGGTACTACTACGACATTACCGTACTTAAAGAGTTTTGTATAAAAATAAAAGAAATTTTTCCAACTGTAGGGGAGACCGGGGCAGGTTGTCACAAATTTTCATTTTAATTTTTTTCCAATAGAAGGCTCAAAATATCTCATTTATTAATCACTGCATCTTGTAACACATATATTTAACTACGTTTTCGTCTAACTTTCAGATCATGGTGATGAGTTGTCATCAAGGAAAAAATGTTTTTATGAGAGAAGTTTTTTGAGACAAGCTGCCCCGGCTCTGGGTTGGTTGTCACAGGCATTGGGGTTGGTTGCCATAGGATGAGGGAAATAAAAAAACTTAGTCCTAATAATTTAAAACAAATTTATTTAGAAATGTTTAATGCAAAACTATAGCGTAATCTCTACATGTTGATATTGGATTTCTGGAACATAATTGATAGAAGATAAATACATAAAATGAAATAAATGAAGTTCAATCACTTTCAATAGCACTTTCGCAGTTTTGGCAAACATAAAATTTGTTGTTCTCTGGTATGCACAGCTCATGAGCCCAATTTTTACAATCAATGCATTGGATCCATTTTTCTTTTGATTTACTGTTTTTGAATGAATCTAAACAAACAATGCAGAAACAGTCATCACCCTCATCTTCGCTGCTTGATGCTAACTTCAGCTTCTTTCTTGGGCCCAATGCTCTGTTTTTCTGATTTTTTCCTTTTGCTGGTTTTGCCTTCGATTTTCTCTGCTTCACTTTTGCAGCATCCTCTTCAATTTTCCTTTTAACTGGTGTGTCAGTTAGTATCGATGTCTCTCTTTTCCTTACCTTTTTCCCAATTGGTTTCTTCCTTTCTCCTGCCTTTGGAAATGGTCTTAAGACAAAAGCGATTTTCTTTCTTTACTGGAACCGGGTTCAGCTTCATCTGAATGGTGAGTTGTTTGTGGAGGATTTCCAGAGGGCCCTTCATTGTTGGTTCTACTTGGGCCTGGTTGAGGATCTTGATGTTCAACTGGAACCTGACCGTCTTCTGCCTGAACAGGAATCTGTTGCTCAATCTCTTGGGGCTGGTTGATAGGCTGCTCTCTGTCGGTAACATAGCTTGGTGCATAGTCAACATCTGTGAAGATGTCACAATTCAATGTATATATTCCGGTGCATTTGAAGCCTGAACAGATATTTCCTGGGGTCATTGCTAATGGAAAAGCACGTGTAACTAGTTTTGGCATATCGTAGATTGTCATTGTTCTGCCAGGATTATTAACCATCCAGTCATCACATGCTGAGTTGAAAAACTTTTTGAAGGGTCCATAAACTGTGCGGTCAAGGGGCTGAAGCTTGTGAGAGCAGTGAGGTGGAAACGAAAGCATGATGATTCCATTGGATTTTGCAAAGTTTAGACCTTCTACACTGAGATGTGAGCCATGGTTGTCAAGTATAAGAAGGCATGGATTTTCTGGTGTGCTTTTTGTATGTTTATGAAAATGTTTTAAAAACAAGACAAAACCAGCTTCTTGCATCCACCCTGATTTATTTGCTGTTCCTTCAGAACCTGTAGGTGCATCATGAATGAAGCGCTCATGATATCTCACTCTGGGGAACACAAAGAATAGTGGAATATGGTTCCCAATTGCAGAAATGGCACAAGCTAAAGTTACCAGGGTACCTCTTTCTGCAGAGACTATGGCTCCAATTTGTTTTGATCCTTTTCGAGCAACAATTCTATTTGGTCTCTGAACTGATGTTATCCCTGTTTCATCCATGTTCCAAATGTCATTAGCTTGAAGATGATGTTTTTTAAGAATTGATGTCAAATTTTGGAAAAAATTTTCCACATTTGTTCGGTTGAAGCTTGAAACTCTTGCCAAGCTAGTTGCCTCAGGTTTCCTTAAAGCAAGAGTCGGATGTCGTTTTATAAAATCAGAGAACCAATCATCACCAGCACACCCTTTTTCTTCCCAAGATTTAGGACATACAATAGAATTTGCAACACACATTTTATAGGCCAGAGTTTTGATTTCTCTAGGAGTTAAACCATAATAAATATCTGCTGCTTGAAGAATGTAAGCCTTTAATTCTTGTTCCTCATCAGTGGAAAAAACCTTTCTATTAGGGAAATATCCAATGGTGGTAGAAGGCTGAGCAATATCTAAATTATCAATTTCATCTTGATGAATTTTCTTGCAATATCTGGCAAGAGTTCGATAATTAATTTGGAAATCAGCAGCAGCTTTACGGATAGATATGCCTTCAATTTTTACTTTCCTAACTGCAGTGAGCATGATATCTGGAGCAACTTCCCCCCGATTGGTCTTTTTCTTATGATTTCTGACCATCTTTACCTGAAAAACAAAAAAATATTTTTCAAGAACACTGCTGGGGTTAGTTGTCACATGTGACAACCATCCCCATGCTTCCTGTGACAACCATCCCCAAGTGGCCATTTTGAAAAAAACATGTGTTTGCAAGAGTATTGGATAACCCAACTTTGATGTTTGCTGTTCACAATGCCTTTCATACGTTATAGATTGAAATAGAACAGGTGAAATATGAATGGAATATATTTGAGATAGAAATAAACATTGTTATTAATGAACGTGAAATAATACTTACAGCTTTCAAAACACAAAATTCTCAATAAAAATGTTGTTTATACAGCCAAGCACATGAAACTTCGTAAGGTCACTCTACTTACTCAGGCAATTGACTGGTTTGAGTTTCAACCGCTAGGTAGCAGCAGTGACTGAGAACTACAACTTGTGACAACCAACCCGTGTGACAACCTGCCCCGGTCTCCCCTACTCTAGTCCGTTTTACGACGCCACCAAACTCCTAGTTTACACATTTAAAAGCCAGTGGCCGAGTGGTCTATGGCGTCATTTGTTTATTCTTAAGACGCCGATTGTCAAGATATGGGCGAATATGGATTTCGAATGAGAGCGATGAGTGTAAATGAACGATTGTAGTCATTGTTACTAACTAAAACCGACTATTCCTTAGAAAGTGTCATTAATTAATATCCCAATGACAAATGAACAACCGGTGGTTATCAGCTGATCTCTTTCAAAATGTGTTACTACTTTTATTGATATCGAACTAAGAACCTTCAGCTTATGAAGTTGGGCTTTAACCAACCAATTACTAACTTATCATAACTTTTTACCTGAGTTAGAGATAACGGAGATTAGAATCATGACCTTGACTGTTAGTTATCAGCAGTAATATTACACTTGTACTAACCGGTTATCCTCCTGACTCTATCTGATAAGTTCCCCACACAGATCAATAGTCTATTGGGAAATGGGTGTTCAGGTTAAAAAGGAGATCGGCTCCCCCTTAAAAAAAGACCGGAATGTAAAGTGTGGAGACGGAGTTGTTAGGTCTGGAGACCGTGGTGTTAGATGTGGAGACCGAGATGTTAGGTGTGGAGACCGGGATGTTAGATGTGGAGACCGAAATGTTAGGTGTGGAGACCGGGACGTTAATTGTGGAGACTGGGATGTTAGGTGTGCAGACTGATATGTTAGGTGTGGAGACCGAGATGTTAGGTGTGGAGACCCTAATGTAAGGTGTGGAGACCAAGATGTTAGGTGTGGAGACCGAAATGTTAGATGTGGAGACCGGCATGTTAGGTGTGGAAACCGAGATGTTAACTGTGGAGAATATAATGTTAGTTGTGGAGACCGGGGTGTTAGATGTAGAAACCGAGATGATAGGTGGGAAGACCGGAACGTCAAGTGTGGAGACCGGGACGTTAAGTGTGGAGACCGGGATGCTAGATGGGGAGACCGGGATGTTAGCTGTGGAGACCCTAATGTAAGGTGTGGAGACCGAGATGTTATGTGTGGAGACCGGGACGTTAAGTGTGGAGACCGGGATGTTAGATGTGCAGATTGAGATGTTAGGAGTGGAGACCCGGGTGTTAGATGTGGAGACCGAGATGTTAGGTGTGGAGACCCTAATGTAAGATGTGGAGACCAAGATGTTAGGTATGGAGACCGAAATGTTAGGTGTGGAGACCTAGATGTTAAGTGTGGAGAATATAATGTTAGTTGTGGAGACCGGGGTGTTAGATGTAGAAACCGAGATGATAGGTGGGAAGACCGGAACTTTAAGTGTGGAGACCGGGACGTTAAGTGTGGAGACCGGGACGTTAAGTGTGGAGACCGGGCCGTTAAGTGTGGAGACCGGGATGCTAGATGTGGAGACCGGAACGTTAAGTGTGGAGACCGGGGTGTTAGATGTGGAGGCCGGGACGTTAAGTGTGGAGACTGGAAAGTTATGTGTGAAGACTGGAGCGTTAAGTGTGGAAACCGGGGTGTTAGATGTGGAGACCGGGATTTGCTTGATGTAGAAGTGTAGTGATCTGACAGTACCATTGGTATTGTTGTGACAAGCAGTGTCGGGGTGTGAGTGGAATCTGCTTGTTAGGGCTCAACCTTAGCCCTGCTGAACAAAACAGTGAAGTTCAGAGGAATCGTAGTGGGTGTACAAATGACATAATGTGTTCTCAGAAACAAACAAAAATTAAATGAAAACTAAGTATTTAAATAAATTCTAAGAATAACTCCTTGTACCATTTGTTGTTCCTCCTATCCACCCCTCATTATTCATTTCTGAAATCGTAGAGGCTGAGATAAATTTGAGGGGTGAATGAGTGTGTTGAATGTAGATGAACGAATATAAAACACCTAATTAATAATAGTCCAATAGCTAGGGAAACAGCTTTACGTGGAATCCGATCCACGTAGTCTTTGTCAGCTTTTTGAGAAGCCTTAAACTCAATTCTCTTCCCCACTCAACATCCGGTCCGTAACTACCAGCCAACAAGGACACCCCAGACTTTTCTAGTAGTGTCCACGCCGATGTCAACCATTGGGCGGATGTCGTGTCGGTATTAAGAAGAGGAAATATAACCTGTTACATGCAATCTCATTAACGTTACAAAACAAACTAAAGTACAGGCCTCAACCCCCGTCAATAGACGTGTCAGTCCCTAATTCACTTGCTGTGGTTGCGTGACTTCGGTGATCGGCTAGACGACGTCATCGACTGAAGCCTGATTACGTCTTTATCGCTGACATTGACTCGATCTCGTAACACGTAATCCCCTCGGCCTGCCGAGGGTGGGCAGATAAAACAATGACATGCTTCAAAACCTTCAGCTGTTCCCCCAACTAAAACTGTTTTGTACAGGGTGGCTGACAAGTAACTTGCACCCCCCTGTAATTTTTTAAATGCTGAAAATATTTAATTCTGTTTACGGCAACCATTGGCATGAGGGGCTACATTGATTAAAGCATTTTACAACTTTCCCTTCCTAAGGAGATTGAGGGATGGGGGCACTCAAAATTTTGAAATTGCAACTCTTATCGTGTGATCCCTCTGATTAAAGAGCTGGCAAGTGGAGAAAGTTAACACAAAGAAAAGTGAAATTGGACCACTCAAACAAAATGGCGGCCAAATAAAAGAAATTGTTGAAAATTGATTAACATCTCTCTGTGGTGTTTTACTACTAAATAGTTTGTTAAGTTTGTTTCAGTTGAAGGCTCCGGTTGCTCAATATTAAGATTTGTAAAAGCCTTTTTAGGAGGGAAGGGTTGAGGGCAGCTCCCAAATTTTGAAAAAAAATCATCACGTGTTTTGCAGATAAATGTTAGACGAGAAAATGTCATTCGTGAAATATATTTGACCATCCTTTCAAAAATTGCAGCTCAAAAAGATAAGTAATAAAAAATATTGCGGGAGAAACGTATAATATTATGTCTTTAACCTTATTACTAATCATGTGTTTTTTTTTTTTAACGTACTGGTTTAACAAGTTTTTATAAATAAATAGAAGCTGTCACTGGGTTCACTCTTTAGTAGAGAGCTGCAATTTATTTTTGTTGGTGCTTTGTCCTGTATTTTGTAAACGTGCTTTTTTTACATTGGTTTTGTGGAATTTTTTTCAGTTACATTTCCATTAGATAAATGGTGTTTACTTTGAATAAGTTGAAATAAAATGTTTATTAGGCCAGATTACAACTTATCAAGGTCACTGTCAGGGGGTTTAGTCAGATTCATCCTGAACATCTGACCATAGACTGTTTTTTTTTACTAATTTTTATTTGCAAAGTAAACGAGTAATTAGTAAAGTGTCCACGCACAGTCTGGCCGAGTAGATCGCTCCGGAGTGGATCTATTTCTGAAACAGCTGGTGAGCCAAAGAATCAGCTGACGACTGCCGTTGTTTTAACGGACACTTTGCCCACGTACCTACGTAACAGTTTGGTCAAGTCGCCCGTATTCTAGAACTAGAGTGTCCATCTCACGTACCAAACCAACACTAGTTTTCATATTTCAGACGCCGACATAGCTTGTTGAGTATTTTAGGGCGAGTTACACTATCACTTGGGATGAGTGTATATGGCATGTTTCGAAGTATCTTTAGAAAGAAGTATCTATCAATATCCCAGCGATCATCGTAGAATCCGAACTACGTGTGTATTTCCACAGAGGAAAAGGAAACAGAGGTCGCATTCAATAGTGCGCTTACTGTGTGTCGAGTTCTCCATTTTTTCAGACATGGAAGGGCCAGTAGCTTGTCAATCCCTTACTTATTTCCCCCAAATATCCAAATTTGGGAGATTTTAACATGTGTAACATTTATCTTATTGCTTTGTATGTTTTTAGTAAATACGAGTAAATAAAGATTTTGATTTGTTAACCGTACTTCCCTGTACCTAATTCTATTTTATATGTTTTTTTAACTGTAATGATTTAAAAGTATCCGTTAGCGATGGTTTACGTTAAAACATTTGATAATCGGTACAGAGTTTAAGGGTTCGATATACTTCGCTGCGGAAAGTGGGGAAAGGATAAAAATAAAGGATCAGAAGGGTTTGTTGCTGTCGCATGTTGTCAAAAAGGATGATTAACATTCTTTCAATAATGTAAGATATTGAATGAGATCGACTTTCAAAATCGTATTCATTCGGATTCTTTGCAAGAGTTTTTTTTTTTTTTTTTTCTTAATTAAACACATAGCATAAAGTACTACGTAGTGGTCTACTAGTAGGAGGTGCCCTTTAAGCCATCTTATATCATATTCACTGTACGTGTATGGGTGGGTGGGCTATGACCACTGAACGTGTATGGGTGGGTGGGTCTTCACCACTGTTAGAGTATTGTTGGGTGGGAGGGTTATCACTGTATGTTTATGGGTGGGAGGGAGGGTCATTACTGTACGTGTATGGTTGGGTGGGAGTGTCATCAACATTGTACGTATCTATCACTAACACGTTTTAAAACTATCTATTGTAGTGTTCAGTGCTTATGTGACCGTCCACCGTACGTGCTTGGATGGGTGGTCAATGTTACTATACGTGAATAAATGGGTTTGTGGGTCCATGTTTACCGTGCGTCTATTGGTGGGCGGGAGATCTCAGTGTAAGTTAATATATTCTTAGCAAACCCAATGAGTTTTTTTTTTTTTTTTTAACTTTGGTTCGTATGATGTGTGTTAAGTTGTTTTTTATGATCATGAGAAATCATATTGCATCTTAGGACAAGTCCTTTTGTAGTGTTTTATATTTGTTTTTCACCAGCTTGCTTGCAAACTTGCGATTAATAACGCAATCCTTCACGGTAGAAAAATGTCTGCTGGGATTTCGTACTGTTATAATAACTGTTATACGGGATTAATTTTTGTTACGTCGGTTCATTTTTGATGAAAACAAAGTGTATTCTGAGAAAGTAGTCCATTAATTAATTAATTAAAGAATGACCATGTTGCTTTTAATGACCAGCCCCGCCCATCCTTACACGTACTGGTGTTTGACCTCTCCTCCCACTCATACATGTACGGTGGTAGTTTGTAATAATTTGACGTTAAAATGTAAGACCCCGATGTATATAGCGTATTTTCTATCCCAGCCGGAAGTAAGGATGGCGGGGAAGGTCTTCAAAGTAAGTCAGATTGTTGTGAGTTGTGAGATTGTTAGATGAATTGTTAAACTCTTTTTTATCGTCAATTCAACAATATAAAAGCTTGCTATTAATTATTTCTTTTTGTATAAAATGTTGCCGGACGCAGGGAGTCCGCATAACAATTCGCTTATTAATTTCGCTTAATTTCACTCAGTAATTACTGTCAGCTCATGTGCACCCAGAATTTGAAGGTTGATTTCTACAAAAAATCTTTGAGATGCATACAAAAAAAATCTAATGACACCGTTGTTTTCCTTGTTTAATTATACATTATGACAGATGGATTTTTAAATGTTATTACAAGTTTTAATAATTTGTATTCAAGCTGGAACCAAAAAGTACCGGAATTTTAACTATTCTTCATTGTAGGCCTACATCAAATGTACCCCAGTATTACTCAAAACACCGTAAATGTATCGCATTTATATTTTAATTCCTCGTTGATAGGAATGTTTTATATAAGTTTTATACATTTTAGAACTTTATCTTGTCGTGAAAAAAGTTCTTATGAATTCCCTGAAACATTGTTTTTTTCTTATAAAGGTCTTAAAATTAATAAATTGGTCTTGTTGTAATCCTTACGCAATGTATAGTTACGATACATTACTTTCATGTGTATGAAGTAAACGCAGTAATTTTATATTGACTTAAATCAATTTAAATGTATCAATTTAAAATTATTGATATATGACAGATGACCGTTTCTGAGCATAATTTAGTAAGCGTGTGCTGAGACAGTCTGAGCTATCGTTCACAGTGCGAAGATTCCGTCAGCGCTGCTAATTTTAGCGCCGCTAGGCCCGCTTGTTTATCTCCATTATACCAGCCAGCTTCCACATATCGATCAGTTTGTGTTGTTGGAGACTTCATTGTGCATTCCAATCCAAAATTTAAATCCTCATTATGTGGACAAATTTACATTTTTTATGCTTCCTGTTCTCAACTTGCCGTATAAAATAAACGTTATATACATTACTATACAGGGTGATTCATGACGTTCTCCCCCCACTTCTATAGCATATTCTAATACTAAAAACAATGAAAACATGTCATATAAACATAGGTCCAAAAACGCTTCGTTAGCGAGTTACAGCCATCGAAAGATTTCGTCATGGTTCATGGGCAAAAAATGAAATAATATTGTACATAACTTATGGAAAGGTATATTAGGATTGAAATTCCATGATTTCATATGTATTTTCACATGGAAAAGCTAATAAAATAGGTTTGAGAACTGTACCTTAAGTAGTTTTTGAGTAATCCGGGTTAAAATTGGGATATTAGGACAAAAATTTCAGTTTTTCTCAGTTTAGTGTACAGAAACGTTGTTAAATTGGTTACAAAGGCACACAACTTTCGTACATTATTTGTTTAGAATTTAATTCTGAGTAGATTGATATAAGTTGTGTAAAAAATACTACAGAAATAAGAACAGAAACTCAAATTTATTAAATTAAATACATTATTAATGCAAAAGAAATTACTATACAAATTAAACAAAATCATTGCTTTGGTCTAACAAATGCAATTATTATTATAATTGTTATTAAGAATAAAACTAAGAGTAAATAATAAATGATAAATCCAAAAAAATAACCAATAAACATTGTCCAGCATCATTTTACAACCAATAACAACGTAATATTGTACGCAAAACCTTTTTCTAATTTGTTTAATTTTTTTCCTAAGTTGGTAACGCATGAACAACAGCTGATCAACAATTATTTCCTGATCCGGTTTGTACATAACCTGTTCATTACAGTATAACAGTACTGTAGTAGTGTTTTGCAAGTTACAAAAGATATTTGTGTGAAGTGCATTGCAATAATAATTGTTTTCTGCGAGTTGTCTATTGGTTGTTTTGTCAGTGAAATAATGCCTTACGTATTTACATCGGAAAAATATGCTGATATGGTTTTTATTTTGGGTTATTGTAATGGTAATGATAAAGCTGCTAGAGATGAATATGAACTACGTTACTCTAATAGGAGGATTCCAGATTCCAAAACAATACGTGAAACTTTCCTCACTCTTCAGGATACAGGATCACTACCAAGTATTCGTACTAGTTATGAACGTGCTTTCCAACATGATGATAATAACATTATTAACGCTGTTCTCCGAAGTCCAGGTGTAAGTACACGGCGTCTCTCTAGGCGGATAGGAGTTTCACAGTCAACTGTGTGGAGATCACTCAAGCGACATCAATTTCATCCATTTCATAAACAAAAGGTTCAACATCTACAGCCGGGGGATGGCCCACTTCGCTTGGAGTTTTGCTACTTTTTAAATACTAATCAACAACTGTACAAGCGTATTCTCTTTACTGATGAAGCACAGTTCACTAGGGATGGGGTCAACAACTTGCACAATGAGCACTCATGGGCTCAAGAAAATCCTCATGAGGTAATTAAACAGAACTTTCAACACCGATTTAGTGTCAATGTCTGGTGTGGTCTTATATACAATTGGCTGATTGGACCATTCATACTACCTGCACGACTAAATGCTGAGTTTTATTTGCACTTCCTTCAAGATGAGTTGCCACAGCTGCTTGAGGATATTCCTTTGCATCTCAGACGAAATTTGTTCTTCCAGCATGATGGAGCACCTCCCCACTTTTCTCGGGCCGTTATTACTCACTTGAATGATCAATTTCCTGGACGATGGATTGGCCGTGGAGGGCCTTACCCTTGACCACCAAGATCACCAGATCTATCTCCATTGGATTATTGTATCTGGGGATGGATGAAAGGTCTAGTCTACAAGACAAGAGTTAATTCGCGAGAAGAATTAACTGCCCGTATTATGGATTCTGCTACACAGCTAAAGGAACACCCAAGAAAATTGAGAAATTCAACAAAAGCAGTACACAAACGTGCTTTAAAATGCATCGAAAATGGAGGCCTCACTTTTGAACATGTACTGTAATAAAAAACATGTCTAAAGTTGGGAAAATCAATTTGTTGTTCTTTTAAGGTAATTTATGTATTTAATTTAATAAATTTGAGTTTCTGTTCTTATTTCTGTAGTATTTTTTACACAACTTATATCAATCTACTCAGAATTAAATTCTAAACAAATAATGTACGAAAGTTGTGTGACTTTGTAACCAATTTAACAACGTTTCTGTACACTAAACTGAGAAAAACTGAAATTTTTGTCCTAATATCCCAATTTTAACCCGGATTACTCAAAAACTACTTAAGGTACAGTTCTCAAACCTATTTTATTAGCTTTTCCATGTGAAAATACATATGAAATCATGGAATTTCAATCCTAATATACCTTTCCATAAGTTATGTACAATATTATTTCATTTTTTGCCCATGAACCATGACGAAATCTTTTGATCGCTGTAACTCGCTAACGAAGCGTTTTTGGACCTATGTTTATATGACATTTTTTCATTGTTTTTAGTAGTAGAATATGCTATAGAAGTGGGGGGAGAACGTCATGAATCACCCTGTATATTGAGTTAATTGTATGTCTGATGGCGATATTTTTATAATATTAACTATAAACGTTGTTATTATTCTTACTTATTATTTTCCCCAAACATTTTAAGAGACTGGTCAAGAAGACCTTAAAAGACTGACGGTGTAAAATCTCTGTTACCTCTTAGCTGGATTAAATTTTATAATTTTAAAACCAATGACTTGACGGGCAAAACTGTGATACTTGCAAGGCCGTTGTGTTACAACTGACTGGCTGGCTCGATCTGGTAGAGGGTGGTACAGCAGGGTGTAGAAGTGAGGGAGCAAAATAATGAGTTATGGAGGTACGAAATTGACGATTAATTAAAATATTACTCATATTCCACGAATTTTGCTGGTACCATTTTTTATTATTATACTTTCCATATATAACTTATTTTGCTGATTCCATGCTTGTTGTATTGTGTGTCGAAAAGCACGTATTTTTTCGGAACAATTTTACATTATAATGTTTCTCTAATAATATTATTTTGCTTATGTATTGCTGTATTGTAATAGTTGTTTTATAACATGCTTTATTGTAATAGTTCTCTTATAAAACGTACTTTGATGATACGTTGCTTTACTGTTAGTAATCTCGTACAACACGTGTTTTGTTGATACAATACTTAATTGTGTTGTTTATCTTATAACACGTGTTTTGCGGACACAATACTTCATTGTAATGTTTTTCTTGTAACACGTGTTTTTAACAGTATAATGCATTATTGTAATGTTTCTTCTGTAACTTGTATGTTGCGGACACAATGCATTATTGTAATATTTCATGTTTAACACGTTTTTTGTGGTCACAATGCTTTATTACAATTTTTCTTTTGTAACAATTGTATTGTGCTAACTCAGTACTGTACCGTTACAGCACATAGGTACTTATACATGCTCATATATGTTCTTCAATACCACTGGACGTGAATGAGTGGGTGGGCGGGTTTATACCACTGTACGTGTACGGGTGGGTGAGTGGATCAAAACCACAGAACGTGTATGTATTGACCCACCCGCTGGTGGGTGGGCGGGTCTATACCACTGTATGTGTATGGGTGGGTGAATGGGTCAATACCACTAGACGTGAATGGTGAACGGGTGGGTCAATACCACTGAACGTGTATGGGTGGGTGAGTGGGTCAATACCACTAGCCGTTTATGGGTGAACGGGTGGGTCAATACCACTATGTGTATGGGTGGGTGAGTGGGTCAATACCACTAGACGTGTATGGGTGAACGGGTGGGTCTATACCACTGTATGTGTATGGGTGGGTGAGTGGGTCAATACCACTAGCCGTTTATGGGTGAATGGGTGGGTCAATACCACTAGACGTGTATGGGTGAACGGGTGGGTCAATACCACTGTACGTGTATGGGAGGGTGAGTGGATCAATACCACTAGCCGTTTATGGGTGAACGGGTGGGTCAATACCACTGGACGTGTATGGGAGGGTGAGTGGATCAATACCACTAGCCGTTTATGGGTGAACGGGTGGGTCAATACCACTAGACGTGTATGGGAGGGTGAGTGGGTCAATACCACTAGCCGTTTATGGGTGAACGGGTGGGTCAATACCACTAGACGTGTATGGGTGAACGGGTGGGTCAATACCACTAGACGTGTATGGGCCCAGATTAGATGTTCAACTTAAATTGTGGTGAGGTGTTTTTAAACTATAAGTTTAAATATGAAATTTTATTGTCATACTCTTCCAGATTTTTAGTTGAATTTTATCGCAGAATAAACATAAAAAAGATTGCTTTTGCAAAAGTAGCATATATATATACTTCATATACGTACAAAAGTAGGTCCCATTTGCCTAACATATGTACTATCTTCACAGGTAGTGCCAGTGGTCTCCCTATCTCTGTCTCTCTTTAGCACATCCCATAGTAACTAACAGCAGAGCTAAAGAGTATGCCAAATCTGATATGTCCTTGTTGGGTGATAGTCAGTGTCCGGGTGTTGTGTAGGGGAGAGAAATGAATATCAGGCTTGTTAATTTGCTGAAAATCAGACCAATACTACGTGATTCGGATTCTACGTAAAGTTGCAGATCTCTTAGTTGCCCTAATGAACTATTAATAAATGACGCTTACTGAGCATAAGTAGAAGCCAGTTAAAACAAGACCATCAGGTTAACCACACTCATCCTACATTCGTATAATCATTCATATTTGTCCTAAAATATGCACAAAGAATCTGAGAACAGTCGTCCATTCACCGTTAGATAGCAGAACAGGCGTGCTTTGGTCTGTCTTTCTTATTTATAGTCAGTGATAATAGCGATAAACTCAAGTCCTACCCAACTTGGAGTCTAGATTCTTATTAACCTGCTTGAGACACCGTTTTAATTCTAGAACTAACAGGTTACAAGCATTATCATTAAGTCAGCTCACTGTATTCTATGAGGTATTGTTATGACGAGAATGTGTAGCCTATATGGCATTAGTTAGAATCAGTTTCGTTACAGCATATTTAATATTTTAGTTATTAAATTGTTATGTAATGTTTGTGTTAAAATATTGTTGTATTTTATACATTTTAAAATAAATAACTATTTTCTGTTCTATTACTTTTACTCTCAGATTGTCATACTCATAGTTTTGTATTGTAAAATAAAACTATACATTACTTTCTCAATAGTAGAGACTAAATATTTTCATCTTTGAAACTATAATTTTTATGCCAGATAAAATAATTTCCCCTGAAATTCAATAGCTGAAACTCAATAATGTTCAGTTGAGGGTGATATCTGTCAACTTTTACTAGAGGTCATAATTCAAGAAGGTCATTTAAGTTGTCAGTAATAGTACGGAGTAAATCAAGTGTACGACCTTAAAGATTTGTTTTGTTGTTCCTAAATTGTGACTACTTTAATCTCCTAAAACTACTTTAACTAAAAATAACAGTTCCTTACATATATTATTTTCATTTAAATGTTGTTTTACAAGTTTATAAATGTTCTTCTAGAGTCTACATTAGTTAAAATTCCCACACCTATGATTTATAACAGAGATCTTATTTATGTGGTAGGAAATGTGCATCCTTATAAACGTGAACTATAGAAAATTGAAAATTTAATTATTAAAATTCATAATCTATAGAATTCCAGATAAACAGAGCCGGATGACATCTTTCAGTTTACACAAGCAGTATTATTATTGACAATTACTGCTGTCCAAACAATTCATCCCAAATAAATTATTTTCATTATGATTTTCTCGTAAAAGGCGCCACTTGTTATCACTGCTATCTAATTGGAAAATTACGTGGAAGTGATAAAGAAATGATGCTCCTAAATCAAATAAATACTTTCTCCAACTACTACACATAGCTATCTCTAGTGGTATTGCTCTATTTTGTGAAAGTTAGAATTTTCCAACATTCTACTTACTTACTCTCTTACTCCTGTGGCCACTCAAATCCAAGGTGATTTTTGGCCTCGCCAACAAGTTGCCTCCACAATCCTCTATCCTCTGCCATTTCGATGTCTCCACCAAGACTTCTCACATTATGTTCCACTTGGTCATCCCATCGTAGTCTTGGTCGTCGTAGAGGTCACCTTCCTGCTGGTTTCCCCATCCATACCCTTCTTATCATTTTTTCTTCTTCCCTTCTCCTCACATGACCAAGCCATCTTATTCTTCTGCTTCTAACCACCTCCACAATATCAGGTCTCTTGTACAGCTCTCTAAGCTCTCTGTTCTTTTTCATTCTCCACACTCCTGATTCATAGGTAGGTCCATATATTCTTCTTAAAATTTTGTTTTCAAATGTAATCAATTTTTTTTGTTATACATTGTTAGGGTCTACACCTCAGATCCATATAATAAAACAGGTTGTACAATAGCTATATACATTCTTATTTTTGTGGGTCTTGACAGTAGTTTACTTTGGAATAGTTTCAGGAGACTCCAGTAGCATTTATTTGCTGCATTAATTCTAACTTGTATTTCCTCTTCCATTTTATTTTGGCTAGTCAAAGTAACTCCTAGATACTTGAACTCTTCAGTGGCTAAAAATTTGTAATTCATTACGTCCAGTGTTGAGTTGATTGGCTCTGCCTGTCTCCCTATCTTCATATATTTAGTTTTTTCTTCATTCACTTGAAGACTTACTTTGTTGGCTTCTTTTAACAGGACACCTGCTAGCGTTTTTAGATCATTTTTATTATCAGCTACTAATGCCACATCATCAGCAAATGCTAAAATATTGATTATACCTTCAATGTTTGCGCCTATTTGTACCGATTTTGTCACTTTCTAGAACTAGTACAGTACAAGGTGAATCTTACTGATGAAAACTAACAGTCAATGACATAATTAGAACCTAATGCCATAGACCACTCTGTATTGGCTCTCCCTAATCATCACTATTCTCCTTTGTTATCATCATAATTTACATGTGTAATCATCATAATTTGACCTAAAATTATAATATGTCTTGTAGCAGCAAGATATTTACTTGATTGGACAAGGATTTATACTTGTGAGGTTGTGCATCCATTTCCTATTCACAATTTCTTGTATCATTCATCAATACAGGAGTTTTGGAAATAAAAAAAACTGGATAACATAAATGAAAAGAAAAGATATTTTAAAACGATGCAATAACAATTTATGAATGTTTTATCTTAGATGTAAATTGACAAATTCAGTACTGCTAAGTTGAAAGGAATAATTTTGCTTCAAGTCGTCTAATGACGTTTTTTCACATGAGGTGTAGCTATATTTTGTAAAGATTGTGTTGAGATGTAAAAAGATGGATGGATAGAATCGAAACACAGGAGAGGTTATGAGAGTAAGGGCTTATCCGAGAAGTTGGAAGAGAACACCTTTTTCCATCAACAAAAGTGTTGATGGAGCCCTGAACTTGGGCCTGGTCCAGAAAACTTCACATGAGCAGTCAGGGAACACCTCTAAGAACATCTTTCAATACAACGACTTGAAGAAGAATTATTCCCTGCTACTGAGCTGTATGGGGTCTGTAATTTACAATAGAAAAAAATTATAAATTAAATCTTTTTAAAATCTCTTTATTTCATTTATTAGTTTTTTCCATATACACAGTAAATCAAATTATATGATGAAATTATACAGTTTTAGATCAAACTTCGCTATTTGTTTTACTCAGCATTACAGAATGTTTGTTCTTATATTCAGTGTATATATAATTTAAACTTTCATATGTTTGTGTACACAAAAAATACAGTACAAATGAACGTCACAATTAGAACTTTATATATTTAATAAGGTAAAGCTTTTATGAAATTACGTAAGAAATCTGCGGCAAAAATAACAACTAGTAGTTAATATTGGACTGAGTCACAGTAAAGCGTGGCCAAGCGTAGCTTGTTATTTAAAAATAACAACTAGTAGTTAATATCGGACTGAGTCACAGCAAAGCGTAGCCAGGCGTAGCTTGTTATTTAAAAATAACAACTAGTAGTTAATATCGGACTGAGTCACAGTAAAGCGTGGCCAGGCGTAGCTTGTTATTTAAAAATAACAACTAGTAGTTAATATCGGACTGAGTCACAGTAAAACGTGGCCAAGCGAAGCTTGTTATTTAAAAATAACAACTTGTAGTTAATATCGGACTGAGTCACAGTAAAGCGTGGCCAGGCGTAGCTTGTTATTTAAAAATAACAACTAGTAGTTAATATCAGACTGAGTCACAGTAAAGCGTGGCCAGGCGTAGCTTGTTATTTAAAAATAACAACTAGTAGTTAATATCGGACTGAGTCACAGTAAAGCGTAGCCAGGCGTAGCTTGTTATTTAAAAATACAGTATTATATTATTGTTGTCCACAAATGAAACTAAATAGCAAAATGGTTTATTGCTTTCTAGAAATGTATAGAATGATTATTTTTTAATAAAAACTTACTGACCATAATCATTATTCTAGTATTATTATTTACACAATCAGTAACATAATACAACTTTTTTTGATTTTGCACTAAACTGCAAACAGAAAACCTACTTCAGCTAGGAGATAAGTAAAATACTCACAAATACAACACACATAAAATATATTACGCTCAGTTTAAGCCTCTTTTTGCCTTAAATTTAGAATTAAACTGCTAAAGGAGTTTGGATAGTTTTCTCTGTTTGTATCTATTGTTTATAATACCTCCTGCATTGTTGCTAGATTAAAAAATATCATAAGGTTCTAATTTTTATGTCAGTGACATATTTTTCAGTTGCTAAAATGGAAAGAAGCTATTATGTAGTAGATGGCCTTATTACTGTATAAATTCTTGGCCTGGTGCCCTCAACAATTTATCTTCTTGTACTTTTACAGGGCGAGACAGAATGCAGCATATTAAACCTTCGGTGAAAGGAGACCCCCTCTGTCCCCTCGGCTTCCATCCACAAGTCAGATGGCCAACTAGATGTAAACGTTGTTTTAGGTAAATGCTCGACTAGGTAGAAATAGTTCCTGCTCATCTTTCAGACATCTTTTCTCAAACATTTTTATTCTCTCATTTCCGTGTCTATACATTTTCTGTTTACTAACATTTTTATATTAGATCATACCTTTAGTCACTGAAAATAGGCAAATGTCATACAATACCTATAACAATCTCAATCCATAGAACTACCAGAACAAACTCCTGCTTACAAGACTAAAAAGATTTTTAACTTTCCTCCTCAAAATATAAAAAAATAACAATTTAAAATACTTTCAAAACTGATCTTAGAATTCTTATTACTTCAATTTTTATTTATTTATTGGTAAGACGCTGATCGTCAAGGATTTCCAATAAGTGTTATGAGCGAATGTTAGTCATTGTTACAAACACCTTTTATTACCTTTAGAATTATAAATATTTTTACATTAAAAAAATGAAAAACATTTTAATCCCCTCAGTTATGTGTAAAAAACGTAGTTATAAAAAATTAAATTTGTACTTTGAACAATTTTGTCTCATACTTGATTTAAAATCAGCTAAATTCACATCTTCATAAGTCTACAAGTTCTAATGTAGTGGTTAACAATTTTTAAGTATATTTTTCTGTCTCAAGGGAAGGTACTGTATATTAACCAATTTTGATTATACAATTGTGAAATAATTAACTCACCGAAAACAGATTGCACCACCTTAAATGAAATATTCTGTATTAGTTAAATTTTTGGGGATGTTTCGTAACCTTTATATTTAAATTCCAAAAACGATGTACTCACTAAAAGTAACAAAATCTCCAGAACCACTGAACAGATTTTGATGAAATTTGGAGGGAAATTAGCTTTTGTATCATAGAGATCCACTAAGAAAGGATATATCGATTCCTTTCCTACATTCCTAAGGCGTAGGAACAGCCCCATAACATTTTCTTTTTTCCACAAGAGTAATGTTGGCATTAATTTCATTTAATAATTTATTTCAAATGGCTGATACAAAAAACATAAACGTAACACAAAAGCTTGGCTAGTTTGGTTTTCACTGTGAAACGTTTAAAGTCATTTATACTAACACTGACATGATTGCACTACTTTGTATCCCCCTAAAAATGTGGAGGTTTAGTGAGAACTATGGAGGGAAGGGTAAGTAAGCATAGAGAACCACCCGTAGCAAGGGCTGTTGGCTAGTTATTGCCTAAAAAAAAAGTAAGAACTATAATCAATAACTAGTATAAACATGCTCCCCTTTCACCTGATTGTTAAGGGCTTTAGGAACTCCTTTACTGCAAGTCACTAGTAAATAACGCAACCACAAAATGAGAAGCTTCCTCACTTGGCTGCAGACCAATATCTACAAATGGGGCTGAACAGTGTCTTGGTGAGACCATAGGCTAAGTTCAACAGTAGGGCCTATATCAAAGTGTGCTGGCAAGGCCGCAGGCCAAGTTGCACAAAGGGCCAAAGGCAGAGTTCCCAGGTGAGGCTGCAGGCCGAGCTTCTCTCACCAGCAAGTAACAGGGTTGGCACGCGAAGTTACCATAAATAAACTAAAACATTATTCTTCATATGTTAATCCCATAGCCAGGCATTGGTAAATAGCTAGTATTATATATATAATTTTGTTATGTTGTAGAGATTATAAGGAGCATGGGAACAAGAGTAGGGACAGTGACGTCTCGCTGAGGAGAGACGAGTTGACTGTGTCATCACCTAGCTTGTCTTCGTGGTCGTCTAGGTAAGACATGAAGGTTATGTAAGCAAGTACAATTTCTAAATTATTAAAAAAATAATATTTGTCTGTCTAAGTCAATTCCACTTAATAGCAGATTGAAGTGGGATATTCACATTGAAAATCTTTGTAAAACACTCTCCAGAGTTACACATTTGCTAAGCAAACATAAAAACTGAGTTAGACGAGATCTATCAATAATATATTGATATGCTTTGTGCACACATTGATGACATTTGATATTAAGGTATAGGGTGGAGAAAATGCTGCAGAGCGAGCTTTTATATTGCAGAAAAGGCCATAATACTGATTTGTGGTCTTAAAAGTAAAGGTTCATGTTGAGAATGCTTGAAAATTCTAAAATTACCAGCTTTTTTTGTCCTTACAAATTTGGTTAATGTTAAAGAAAACAAAAACACCTCCTTAATAGTTTCAGAACATCAATACAATACAAGGAAAAAATTTGACCTGGACATTCCAAAAATTAGATTGACCAAGACAAAGTCTCGTCATACAGTTAACAAAGTACATTTTTAAAATAAATTACCATCAGATATCTTTGTTTGTCCAAATTAAAAATGTGTTTTTAAAGGCCACTGTATTGAAACAAAGCACAGTTTACTCTGTTGACGAATATTTAAATAAATCATTTTCTGATGTATGCTCCATATTAGTTTGTAAGATTGTTATCTTAACCTATTATAAGATGGTTATAGTTGTTGTATTATTTATTTTAATCATTAACATCTTATTTATGGTTTGTTTGCAACAATTTACAATTTAATTATATGTACCATGTATAATATACATGACTGATAATGCCTATTGTGTTCTACTCTATTTAATGGCAATAAATAAATTATCATTATTATTTATCGAATGTTATAAGATATATAAAATAAAATTAATTTTCTATAAATTATTTACTATTTAGGGCTATTTTACATTATGATAATTAATGAAATAATATTTTTTAGTAAAAAATAACATCTTACAGTCCACTTTTTACAATGGTAAAATTGGGTTAGAGAGGGGGGAATAGCGAGGTTTGTGTGGATGATATTCTACTGTAAACTTAGGGTAGTAAATGTTGAAAATCTAAAAATTCATTAGTTTTATGCACTTATTTCGACAATAATTTTACTGTACTTCAGTTTAGTTCAGAGACCTAAATTGCTGGATGAATATAACCTTTAAAGCAAGGCTAGAATTTTGGCGACAAAAAATAATATAAAGTATTTTAAATGAAATCTTTGTTCCTAATTGACTGTTATGTTTTTAATATACACCGTTTGAACTTGCAGGGTTATCTACGATTGGAAAAACTACCAAATAGGTGACTTCGTCATTCATTTTTATTCTCGTCAAGACATACTTTGGGATTGTAGGCAGCTCTATCAAAGGCCATTTAAAAAAACACATTGATCCAAACTACATTTAGAATACTAGTATATCAAAACTTAATGTTTTAGCATTTTATTAACAAGTTAATTTATAATGACTTTAAAATGTATGCTTTCTTTAATTGTTGCAGAAACCGAGATGATAGACGACAAAGTGACAGCTTTAGTTCCAGGACTTGGACCAGTAGTTCTAACCTTAACCTCAACCTCAGCTCATCCGATCTCTCTAGTAAAAAGACATCCACTGAAGATGTTCCTTCCAGCAGGTAAAATGGATTTTGTCCCAAAAGTCCCGAAACGATTAAATATTTTTCTAAATGTTTGAAATAGAACTAAAACAATTGGTTTAAGTTACTGGACATAAAAACTTATTTTAACACATAATTCAGTGACCCGCTACCTCCTTAGGGGGATGGCCCGATAGGAGTCAGAAGAAAATCTTAAATAGGTCGATATGCATACCGTTTTAAAGGCCTTAATTAGTAGAACATCATGCCACAAATTAGACCTCAAAGGGTTAATCCTAATCAAAATGGTGGTGAAAAAAGTTTCGATACTGAGCTTATGCGCTTGTTCAAGGATGTCTTAATTTTATTGTAACTACATATATCAGATGAAGTTACAAAACTTCACACATGATAACTGTATACAAACACCTACTTTAAGATTTGTCCACGGTCCTGATATTCTTCTATTGTTCTACGAGGAGTCAGTAGAACATTTTTAATGAAAGCATATGTTGATACGCATGTCATTTTAAAGGGCTGGTAAAGCAAAAAAGAATGATGCAAACCGCACTTCAAAAGCTTTATCCGTTACAAAATGGTGGTGGTTTAAAATCATTGAAATAGAAATGTTCTACTGACTCCACGTGGACCGTTTCCATAAAAGAACGTCAGGACACTGAATATATCTTAGAGTAGGTGTTTGTGTACAGTAATCATGTGTGAAGTTTTGTAGCTTCATGTGTAATTACAATAATACTAAGCCATTCTTGAACATGCTCATAAGATCAGTATTGAAAAACTTATCTAGTTTTAATGAAGCTTTCAATATGCATAGTTATAATACATACACCAAGTTAAATCTGCAAGTACAGCTTGCATACATGCATAGTTTGTATGTTATTTATGTCAAACTATTACCAATGAAGATAAGAAATCTTAGAGAAGCAACTTAAAAATGTAATAACAGTTTTTGTTATTGATAAATATTTTTATAACACTAAAGAACTATTAGAACTTAAGTCTATGTTTATAGTAAAATTTAGTTTATAATCTCGTTGAGAAATATAGTTTAGTTGAATATAATTGTAACTGACTATTGTTATATTTCTATATTGGTGTTGATGGCAATGAAGTTATTTTAGTTCTTATTCATGACCCAGCCTGCTTGCTGTGTGGTTCTTTCATTAATAATGTACAAAACACAACTAAAAATTTGCTAATCTTGTCTTTGTATACTTAATATTTTAGTTATTTAATTTAACCTATAGTTGTTTTAAAAGAAACCTTTGTGATACTCTCAGACAAGGTATAGGAAATTTATATTGTTAATTAGAACATATAATTTTCTATCATAGAACCATTTTAAGCTAATTTTGTTATTTTCATCATAATTTTATTATCTCCCTCAACACTATAAACAGAAATCTATTTTTGGATGTTATTACACTAAAATAATATAAAAACTAATGAAGTAATTGGTTTTTTGACAGGTTCAGCCAAACAGCTTCCTCCTGGACGTCGTCTCCCAACCTGGCCAACATGAAAGACGACAGCAATGCTCCAACGGTGAGTTTCACTCTGCCCCGCAGGCGGCCCTCGGTGGAAACCAGCCAGGATGATCCAGGTATGCACATTACCTCGCCAATAATAAGTGCAATAAAGTACAACAATAGTGTCAGTACTGTGAGAGTGGGCCAGTGATGGCGACGTGTTGTGACAAATGTAATGTGGCGCTGCCGAGCGACGGCAGGCTAGTGCAGTGCTACAGCTGTAGTCGGCGCTACCATCACTTGTGTTCAGGCCTAGGGGAGAATATATATAACAAAATGAGTGTCCAGTTGAGACGAGACTGGCGGTGTATTGTCTGCAGGCAAGGCCGGTCCCTTCCACTAACTGAATGTTCATTTGTTCCAGGTTTGATCGAATGGAGACATTGTTGGGTTTATATTGATGAAAATATTTAAAATCTTAACTTTTTGATTTTATTATATAGTATCTTTCTTCCCTTAATAAGAAATTCTTTATAAGATTTAATTTTTAAGTCCTTATAATTTAAAATAGCTTTTTAACCAGCATAAATCTAATAGCCTTCCTAATAGTAATTTATGAATTTAATTACCAATAGCCAACATCTGTATTCACAAAACGGAGGAAAATTCAACATTTATATGGAAATAAAAGTAAAATATTTTTCTGTATGATATACATTTTTATTTAATTCTCACAACAAATCTGATTCAGGTTATGTAGTGTTATAAATAATTTATAATGCACTGTAATTCTTTGAATATATTTTATAATTGTGTAACACACTGATGTGGTTAAAAAAGATATTTATAACACAACATCTTATTTATCTTAAATATATTATAATAATCATTTTAGATACAATACAATAGTTAAAACAATATTTTTATACAACATTATCAGCACAGTAGTTCGACATCTCAGTAAAGACAACTTAAATATTTAATTTTAAAAATTTGTTAATAAATATTTATTCAAAACTGATTTTATTTATTAAAATTTAGAATGCATGATAAAAATATTTTAATCAATAATAATAATATGGTCACAAACTTAGACTATTTACGTTGTTCCAGCAGAGCTAGAAGCGTTCTTAAGTGAGTAAAACATGGCTTATTCTTGAATCATTTAATACATTACATACTATTTAAAGCTTACTGATAAAAAAATAACAAAGTGGCACGTTATCTGTCAATTAGATTCACTGTCTTAAAGTAAACTATTTTTTAAATATGTCTGCTGTAATTGTTTTACAAGTTAAATAATTTTGTCTGTAATTTATTTTTTCATTAATAGAAGCAACAAACTTTAAAGAACTTAAGAGAATGAAGAACTATAATTTTTAACACTGACAGATCATAAGTTTGAATAGAAGTGACAGGAAATCAAAAAAATTGCCCAGGAGAGGAATAGAAAACTTGACAAAGTAATTAGGGGAGGCTGGAGTAACAAACCGTCTGGTGACTTCTGGCCAGCATGAGTCTATTCTCCGTAAGATCGGTGCTAAATTTTCGCAAATCAAGCAAATTTTAAGTTTCCTGAAAGTCTTTTAAAATGTTTGTTCATTAACGGTTTTTTACAATTTCAATTTGGACAAATTTTCAAATAAAAGTTTAGAGTTGATTGCTTATTGGACTTCCAAATTTGTCGGTGTTTTGGTTTAACTAATTTTTTTAGTCAAAACAATTTGAATTACGTGCATCACAGATCTTTTAAAAAAAAATATGATAACTCGCAATCAGCTTTCTTCTATGTAATAAATAAATAACATATTAACCAGAGTTTAAATGTAAAAAATACATTAAAATAATTCATTAAAAATTGGCTTATGCGTTTAACATTGGTCTTATGAGGAATGACCTGAGATGGTCAACCACTTCAGCCCCCCCCCCCTTAATGTTGCAGCCTCTTTAAGCCGCAATGCAGATATGGTTTGGAGTACCAGAAAATTCTCATGCGATTCCAACAGTTACAACTAAGGTGGGAGAGTCATTGCTGCCAGTATTACCTAGTTGGCAGCCTGGTAGAAAGTGGGTATCACTGAGAAGGGAATATGTTGGTAGCACTGACTCCGGGTGCGGTTAGAACCACAATGCATAAATGCTCCGATAAGACACAATGTATATTGAAACTGCAAGAAAGCTGTGACTCGTAAGTCAAATGCACTTTACTTGAAGGCCCCAGGAACCCGGTGACCTGCATCACAGTAAAAAAATAGGTTCATTTGACTTAACGTATTTACAAAAAGAAGTGGTTCTCACATTCCCAGTGTATAAGTGGCGCAATGGATTGCCCTCTTTGTTTTGTTTACAGATTCCTATCACTTCTATTGGATTAGTGCCATCCAACCTAACCAAAAACTGCCAAATATAACGACAAATTAAAACTAATTTGATAATTATCAGTAAGGTTTGACATGAAGTTTTCATTAATTATGTCCGTTTTTCATGTCAAATGTGTTGAATTTTAATACTGTTTACAGGACCATATCATTCATGTGGAGTTGAGTTTGCTTCATAATTAAGTTTAAGTGTCAAATATGTGGTAACATTTAACTCTGTGTAGTGTTTCTTCAATGCTAACTTTACGGTCTAATCGTTTTGTGCAGCCAGAATCAAGTAACCCCTGTGTCGTTAAGTAACATTTATAACAATTTAAAAGTAAAATAATTCATCCAGCAAAATCACTATCATTTTCATTATCGTGATTTGTTGAAGATGTACAATCTACAAGTACCATGTTCTAGAACAATATTTCAGAGATAATAAATTTTTGTTAGTAGTTGATAAGTAATATAAATCTGCATTATTTCCAAACAAACGAGAGCAAATGAGAATTTTTAGAAGATTTGAAGTCTCTAAAAAGTCTTATCTTTTTAGAAGTCCATTGTTTTCATTATATGTTACAGTGTTAGTTAGTATTTAAAATTGTGTGAATGAGGATAATCCGAAGTAAAATATTTATTACAATACTTATTTTGTTGTATGCAGTACCTATTGTAAATGTTTCAGTGACAAGGCTTTCTTATGGTACGTTTTAACACATTAAAGACTATTTTGTTTTTAAGTATTTAAGTAAAACTTCTAATCAGCTGCTGATGGCAGAAGTTAGTTTGCTGACTACTGAAATGTTATGTTAGTTTAAACACATAATCAACCCATTGTGGGCAATGAAAACTCGAGGTGCACTGATCCCCAGCGGCCGGAGTTATTTGCTGTGCCAGCCAGCCCCGTGTACTGTTCACCATGAACCAACATATAACGTTCTGCTATTGTTCACTGCACTTCTTTATTAGTTTAAAAAGACGCTTACAGTTGTATATTGATTTATAATGTATGTTCTTAGAAACAAATATATTAAAATACATATAAATATAAGTATATAAATTTATATAGTAGGATAAACAAATAATTTTTACTTACGTCTTTGAAGCTTTGATGAAAATTTAGTAAACCATTGACATGTGAAACTGACGTTCAAAATTAAAATATGATAGCAATAAAACTTCTTGTAATACTAGGACTGTGACTATATAACACTATTTATACTTTCGTTATTTTAGTAACTGTCCAAAAACGCAAAAAAGACAAAAAAACATAATGTACTGTTGTGAGCACTATCTACCAGAGTACTATACAAATAATGAAACTGAGTGACTGCAATAGAACGCTTTCTAGTGACATCAGTAAGAATTAAACCAGTTTTTTTTAATCAAAGACCTACGCCGCAGGGAATGCTCTCCTGTCTGCAATGACGCTACACTTCATCTCTTGCTCGCAATTGGTTAAGCACCAGATTAGGAATCTCTATAAATCATAATAATGACCGATTAACAAAATTTTTTTAACCTTGGTAGTTTTTACTATTAAGTACAAATTGAGTATCTATCTAATGTAAATTTCATACTTTAACTTTGTGAAAAACTTTCACGCCCCTAATAGATTGTAAAGCCCTATTAAATTAACATTTTGTAAAAATAAACTTGAAGAGACAAATGATGTACAAACTTGTTACTCAAATTCTTGTCCAGGCCTTGTACAGACATATGACATGTTCTTGAGAGTGTGGGGAAGTTATCTAACTATACCATCAACTCTAAAAGTTGAGCATGTTTTGCGAATAACCCTAAATATTTCATCAATTCCTGTTTTGTCTTCCTATCCTACGGGTATTTTCTTCATATATATTTAGTAAGTGTTTTACCGTAAAGTTAATTTTTAAAGTGAATAAAAAATATTATCCTTGGTGTTTATAAGTCATACTAGGGACATATATCCTTCACTACTTTTTTTAAATTTGATATACTACTGTATATGAATTGTTTTATACAATAATCATAGTTAAATGTAAACTAAAATATCCAAAATCCTTATTCATGCATGGGGTTGATTAATCAACTATTATAAAATTCAACAAATTGTTTTTTATTAACTTTTGTGATACTGTTAATACTGATAGTATATATTACACGTAATATATGATCAAACACACCACTGTAATGTAACAATGACAACAATAACAATAATGTAGTTGGTAAGCAGGTGCTTACAAAATCACTCTGACAATACATTGTATCATGTAGATGTATTAACAATAACAAGAGTAATAAAAACCCATAAAAATAATTAAAAACATGTAACATACTGGTAGCAATAAAATAAAACAAAGGATAATAAAGTATAGCAAAAAAAAAAAAAATAACTAAATAAATAATAGATAATAGTTAAAACAATTTATGCGTTCCTTACTTGGCTTCTGATTGACTAGTTTTTCATTTTACAAGAAGACTGAAGGAATTGTAAAAAACTGTATATCTTGAAAGCGTGCTTGCTGCAAGTGCCAAATTTTTAAACGTTGAATTGGCTGACGGAACAAGAAGACTTTGTCAAGCACTTTTGTCTCAGCCAACTGTCTTTTCTTGCAGCCAAATGAGTTTTAGGGGGTAATAAAACTTATTTTAAGATAATTGCTGCGTTATATTTAGCTTAAATTAAAGCAGAAAATTACAGTATAATGTATTACTCAAAATATAATATATTTGTTTTAATTACATTTCGTGATTTGATTTAAAATTCAATAACTACTTCATACTAACTTAATATTTTGTAGTTATTGTTATATAATTAAATACTAAATAAACACTTACTTGTCGGAATCAGAGCCGTAGTACTACTTGTGGACAAATTGTTATGTTGATTTTAGGCAATATTTCCTGTTCTCAGTCATCTTAAAGCCATCGCTCAATAATTGGCTATTGACGTGGGAACTACTAGTGAGGTTTGGTGTGTTCTTGTTCAGTGATAGTCTTGGATGTTGTCAAAGGGAAGAACTCAGTAACAGGAATATTAATTAGCCAAAAATCAGACCACGGATTCAAATTCTGCGATGAAGTGTAGGTTCCTTAGTTGTTCAGACAATTGTATATCAGTAAATGACCCTTTATGAGCATAAGTTGAACTCATTAAACAGACAGACTACTATACAACCATCTTATACTCATCTTACAATGATTCATATTCTCTTTTTAAAATACAATGGGTTATGTTCCAAATCTGAATCGAATTTGGCACAATTTTATCACAAATTTAATATAGTATTTAAATATAACAGATAGTAATTTATGATGTATAACAATGAATTATTTTGTGGTGATAAATCTATTACATTCAATCTTTTATTTAAGTGTATCTAACTAAACTAACTTGATTATACCTCAAGTGGCCTGATTAAACTAATTAAATCGTTTTAAATAAACATTTAAAAAAATGTTGTTGTCAATGTAAATTCCTAAGGAAAAGTATCTTCTTCCTAGTGTCATTTGCATAAGGTGAGTTCTGAGGAATCTGTTCACCCGTGAGTCTACTACAGGCTAACGTATGATGTCTGATGGCCGCCGTCAGAAGCTTGTGGCCAATTTTCCAATTTTTCACAACAAGTTGGATTTTTAAAACTTCTATTAATCATTGTTGTGAAGTTAATTTTTGTTTGAACAATTTGAAATAATCCGTTAAAGTAATCTACATTTTTTAAGTTTGTTTCAAAATTTGACTCTTTTTTAGCTTGGAACAATTATTAGGTTTAATCATAAGTTATGATTGGACCTTGAAGCTGGTAGGCATTTGCTTCATACTGCGGATATTTTTTGTCCAATTATATTTTACAGATTTTAATGTATAATACTTAAATACTAACCAAACAATAACAAAAATCATTTTATTTAAAATGTATTAAGGAGTACTAATTTTACTTTTAATTTCCCAATGTTATTTATTTTAAATTGTTGTATCCGTATTCTATACAGGATTTGTATTTTAGAAAAAAAAAATATAGTCCCTTTTTATGTGTTTTGTTGTTTACAGAGGACTATCGACGGACACAATACACGGTGAGAAGACGAACCAGTAATTCAAATTTAACAAATAGTTCAATAACTGAGACTCCATCTCGGTCGTATTCCACTCGATCCACAACTACCTCTTTATCCCGTGACTCTCCAAGCAGCCGTGCTTCGCCTTCCGCCAGTGATCGAGTGAGGACTTCTCCATCTCCTATCTCCGACAGATTCCGTACTTCGCCCACACCTGCTTCCGATCGACCAAAGACATCTTCGTCTTCCACAACCGAAAAAGCTAAACCTCCAATTTCCTCAGGATCTCACAACAATTCCGCAGATGTAGAGTTTTTAATCCAGGTATTTGAAAATATGCCAGCAATGGTTTAGAAAATAAGATAGATAATTCTATCATGCTTGATTTAAGTTGCCCTAAAAATGGTTTTTTTTTATTGTTATCTGTAAACTATAGTACAAACTACGGTATCTAGAAAATAAGATAGTAGGTATCTTATGAAGTCACACAGGCGAAGTGGCAGCTGGGTGGAACAACAGATAAACACGAAAATAGTTTTAATTCCAATGGTCGCAATTCAAGCTAATTTTTAGTAAATATTACTAACTACCTAGCTCACATGTGATTAGTAGCTGTAGTTAG